>ML806198.1:93965-105603 GCA_009831015.1 Picea engelmannii | reverse complement strand
CTCCCTGAAATATTCTATTCTCGTTAGGTTTACATGTGGAGGTAAATACCTCCCGTAGCTACCATAATATCAACACTCCCTCCTAGCTAGGGAGGTATTACAAGTAATGGTCTTGAGCACAAACATACCATTCAACCGGTAGCATCAACATAGTTGTATAGACTATCTCATGACTAGATCATGAGCACCATCATCACCATCAATGTCATCATCTACATCATCTCTCGAAACCATACTCCATCTGAGTAATGATGTTGGATAAGTCACTCACTCCACAGAGTGACACAAGAGCCATTCTTCTAATCCGAACATATGTCCTAGAATAATAAATGTCCTTAACCATTTTCCGTTTGGGAAATATCTGTCCATTGATCATCCATCTAGTTGATAATCATTTCCAACATTGTTGATAGTATTCAAAGAAATCATAACAATATCATTCAATAGAACACAACTGTGTCTATCCATAGTAGTACACAACTACAATCTAGTGGTACACTACCACACCAAGTAGCACACAGGTACTTGATCAGTGAAACATCCACCACAGTAATATACATCTACTGTCTAGAGACATACAGTCTTTATAAAAATCATCTGATATCAACATGCACAGAAACAATGTTATGATATAAACTGAATCATCTGGGTCATTCTTCCACTCACATATGTGAGATCTGGAAGAGCATATGCCCTCATAAGGTCAAACATTAATGATGAGCTATCTGGACTATTCTTCTCAAGCAAGGAAGAATAATTGTCCTAATTTCTGAGCCTGGACCATTCCCCACCCTAGGCCATTCCTCCACACTAAACAAAGTGTAACCTGGAGAGAATGAGCCTACCCTAAGGAATGCCTGTCTTGATTGTTGAACTTGTACCATTCACCTATCTGGGCCATTCCTCCGACACTAAACAAAGTGCAACCTGGAGAGAATGAATCTGCCCTAAGGAATGACTGTCCGGACCATTTCCTAAGGAAATGATTGTCCTGCACAAACCTCCAAAATAGACCATTCTTAGAAACTACTCACAACTGTGAGCTTCAAAAGAATGATTGTCCGACGAGGCAGACTAGTCTTCTTGATTAACCATCAAGAAGAGAGATTATCCTAGACCATTCCCCATGTTAACCACAATGGGAAATCATTGTCTATGGTAGATCAACAATCCATCGAACCATTTTCATTAAAAAAATGATTGTTCGATCTGGACCATTTTCCGAACTGGAAAATGTCTGTCTGTCAAAAATCTCAAACCACTTTCCAAACTGGAAAGGAACTGCTCATCCTAGACCATTTTTCGAACTGAAAAAATGACTGTCCATAAATCAATAACACATCAATGCTCCCTCCCAACCTGGGAGTCATCTCTTCCTTTTTCAATAGGGAAGTCATCTCCATGAGCTCCAGCTTGAGTACGCAAAATCTTTTATCTTGGACAAAGGATTTACCAAAATGTTTGTTTATCTGCTCATCTATATATATTAGAGAACCAGTTCTCTTCTCTGGACTTCATCATGGAGAATGTAATGCTTGATCTCAAAGTAATTTTGTCTTTTTGGAACACTGGTTTTCTCTGAAGGCTTCATATAGCTCTGATCAATATAGTGTGTCATTATTGGATTCATCTTTTGTTCCCCATTAGCTCATAACATCGTGGCAAGGCTCAAACTGGAACATATCCATGTGGCACTTCTTCTCTCATCATGAGATCTTTGTCATGGATTGGCAAACCATTATCCTGATCTTCTGAGTAATCATTCTAATACAATATCTCTGTTATATAAAGCCTTCACCATGCTTCTATTGTGCATTGGAGGTTCTCCACCAAGTTGTCTTCTTCTATTTGCATACAAGGGTCTCTTTCTGGTATACCTCAAAGCATTGAGGTTGCTCTACATACTCTCTTTGTTCAATTATTCTGGAGAACAACCTTTGCATTCATCTGATGTCAATTCCAACCTATGGATATTGTGGATGATATAATGGCTCATGTAGAGATATATCTAGTGTACTGGAACAAGTAATCATCATAGTCTTCTCCCTCCATATGGGATAACCTCTAGTTCTAGATCTCACAATGCTTACATTAATAAGTATTTCATATACTGTTCTTCATCACAACTTTCAGTACCTCTACTTGATTGCTTTTAGTGAGTTCATATCAGGCTAGTAATCTTGTGATTCTCGATACAATGACTGGTTGTTCTAGTTTTTCTTTCTTTCTTGGAATCTTCATGTTCTTCCTCGTGTTTCTCTTTAGATCTTGGGTCGATGGAGTTTTCTATAGATTCCATGCTCTGAAGATTCAAACTTCTTCCTTTCATAGTAGGATCATGGATGTGGATGGATAACCAGGGATGCTTTAAGGCTTATTTTCGAAGAAGACTTCTTCTAAGGTCAAACTGAACATGTACTGCTTTTCATGGATGCTACCATGGATATATACTTTATCACCTTTAATGGATCATAGGATTAGCTCCCTCCTAATCCTTGCTTCATGTATGAATGCATGCTCTTCTTTTGGTAATATATAATCGTCTCCCTCCATCTAGGAGAGTCCATGCTTTCGTCTGCATCCTTATTGCCTTCTGCAAAGTGTTACAAATCATTTTCCAATTTCCTCTTGATTGTTGAATTCTTTCTGTTTTTACTTCTTCTAGGTTTCTTTCTGATTTTGGCTTATCTTGCAGCTTGTCTTATAGTCATAGTGATAGCAGTCCTTATCTTGTTGTTCTTGTCTTAGAAGAAGAAGTCTGTTTTGTTCTGCTTGGTTTTCTTTGAGGGTTCCCTTTCTTCGGAAACTGATGCTTCGTGTGTTTCCTTCCTTTTCTTTAACTCGAGACAATGATTCTTGTAGTGACCATACTTTTGACAATTGAAGCATTTTATCCTTGACATATCTTTCTCTTGATTTGTTTTCTTCCTGGAGCCAAACTTCTTTTTGTTCATGAAATCCTTGAACCTTATTGTGAAGGCTTGATCATCGTACTTCTTTTGGGGTTTCTCTTTTGCAATGATCCTTGATTCTTCTCGAGCACAACAAGTCCAAAGTTCTTCAAATGTAGGATACTCCTTCCTTGTGTTCATGCTTGCGACAAATGCATCTCACGTCTTGGGAAGACCATTGAGTACTATGTTTACCAATTCCTTCTCTGAAATGATCTCTTCAATATCTTGTAGTTGATCTCTTAACTGAGAGATTTTCACAAAGTATGATGTTATGCTGTAATCATCATTCATCTTCATGTCACGAAGCTCATTCTTCAAACTCATTACTTGTCCAATGTTTCTGACTGAGAAGAGGTTTGTTAGGGCATTGGACATCTTCTTCGATGAGTCAATATGGGAGATGTAGGGTATCAAGTGGTCTTTTATAGAGTCCACTATGATACTCATGGCATTGATATCACCGTCTTTGAACTTCTCCATAACTGCAATGTTATGCGGTTCCTTTTCTTTTCCTTCTTCAAACTCTGGTTCCACGATATTTCCTTTCACGATATCCAACACTTTATTCTTGGCAAGGATGAGGTCAATCCTTGTCTTCCACGCTTTGAAGTTAGAAGCTCCATCTAACTTGTTTTTTGACTTCATAGAGTAAGTCATGGCTGCTTTGACTTGGTCAACCTTAGATTTGACCAAAAACTCAAACTTGACGTCTTGGCTTGCTGAGAGTACCAGGAGATGCGCTAGCCTAGGGCACACTGGTCTATCCAAAAATTAGGTCAATCCCTTCACCTAAGGTGCCTCAACGAGAGGGTTAGGGTTTCTACAACTGCACCTGCTAGTAACCCTAGCAACAGTGCTTTGGTGACTTCTCCTGCTAGTAACCCTAGCGACAGTGCTTTGGTGACTTCTCCTGCTAGAAACCCTAGCGGCAATTCTTCAATAAGCTTAATATCCTTATGGCTATGCTACCTTCCAGTGGTTAGACTGAATGAAGGAGGTGTGGGCCCATAGCCTGTTAGAATATGATGGATGTGCTCGTTTTACCATAGACAATATCACTATTTTCACCCAACCATAGGCCGAAGCCACCCTTCGAGCACCTTAACCTTGACAGAGAATCACTCCGGAAGAAAACCCTAGGCTAGATAGCCAAACAAAGGGTAGTGTACCTTTCTCCAAGGATAGCGCACCAAACAAGAGTTGATCATATAGTCCAAACCATAACCAAGAGATATTCCAAGCCAAAACATAATCTGCTAGCTGCAGTAGCTGCAACAACAACTTCTCCTCCAAACTTGCGCACAAACTAGCTAACTGCAGTGCGCACAAGTGAGCTCTGCAATTCTGAGAATGCCTGCCAAAATGAAGACTGGCCTCTTGTATTTATACTAATTCTGGCTAACTGCCTGGGCTGACTTCTCATTCTGGGTGCCTATTTACTTAGTATATAATATTTCTTCTGGCTGAATTCTTCTCTTGGAGGCTAATAACCTAATACAAATTATCCTCTTAAGCTGACTTGTCTTCTAGGGTTATTAGCCAACTCATTAGGGTTTCTTCTTACTTCCCAAAATATTCTATTCTCGTTAGGTTTACACGTGGAGGTAAATACCTCCCGCAGCTACCATAATATCAACAACAAGTAGATAAGGGAGACTCCTTCACCTTGATTGTAAAATTGTATTGATGGCATCAAATCTTGCTACAAAATAGGGAAAGAATATCATAAGGTGATATGTGATTCATGGGATGGGAAAGATATCTTGACATGAGAACATAGGAATGTCGGGAGAATAGTTACAAGCCATAAACCAACAACTTCTATTTGAAAGTATTCAGGGCAATAAATCCACTTATAAATCAGAGATTGTAGTGGAAGTGGAATATAGGTGCAAGGAATTTAGTGGTTGAAATAATGAAGGTTCAATTCACTTCTAAGTGTCAATGAAAAATATAGCATTCCACTGGGAGTAGATTAGTCTTGAGTAGATGAACAAGGCTTCCCAAGAGATTACTAAATGAAGTGAAGGAAAGTATTCAAAACTGAGCAAGGCCAATGGATAGCTAGAGGTAATGGCAAGAGCTTCCATAAAGAGAGTAGTTAATTTGGATGGAAGATATCGTAGCATTAAGATGATGGAATGATATAAAGTATATCATTCTAATGTGTTGGCAGGTTCTAAAAAGGTAAGGTTGGGGCATGGCTTCCTAAGAAAAGGTAGTGTCCAATAGGGAATATTGGATAGAAATGTAGAACAACCATGTGTGACTTGTCTATAAAAGGTTCAAATTAGGGAACAATGGTGCACATATGAGCAAAATGATAGTGCACAAGGTTGCAAGGATCTGAGAGGATTCAAGAACAACTACATTGAGCACAGGAAGCTGAACATAGATATGCAATGGAGTGCATAATGGAAGCGATGCATGATGCATACAATGAAGATATAATGCATGTGCATGAGTAGGGATGATGAGATTGAATGCTTGGTGCATATTGATGTTCATTAGCGCATGTGGGAATGCCTCGACATGCACATGGCATGATTATAGACTAAGAGTAGTTTGTTGATATATATGTGAAATAATGAAGTTATGATAATTGAATATGACTAATAATGGATTATGTATCCATGAAAGGTTATGGCATGGCTGAAAGCAACGGTGTTACCACTGCATATGATTGTCATCCGTATGAAGACAGATGAAGATGGTAAGAATGATGATCAAGAGGTTGGTGAAGGGAACCTACAAGCTTCTACAAAATACCAACTAATCAATTAGGGTCAAGTAATGTGATAACAACCATGCATGTATGCATTTAGGTTGCTTATGATGCATAATTACTAAAGGGAATTGTAAGAATTCCCTTAGTTAAACCAATATTTGAATTGATGAGTAAAGGCAGAGGGCCTTAAGTATACACATGTTGTTTAATGATTGAATGCAATTATATGAGATTTAATTGCATACTATCAATGTTTTTTTTTAAGCGAAATTTCGCCAATTTGGCTAAATTTCAATTTTTTGAAAGAAAATTTGGCTAAATTTCTTCATATTTTCATTAAAAAATAAAAATAAAAAATTGTACCCTAATTAATGATAATAATTCTCTATACATTTGTACTTTTCGTCTAGAAATAAAACTTTTCCATGAATATATAATTGGATTCCTTAACATTTTTCACCAAATCCATGATTTTTTATTATAAATTTTAGGGAATATTTGCTACATCTAACGTTTTAGGTAGCAATTGATACTCTTGGGAATACCATGAACTTATATTTGAAATCATATAAATATTTGTATGAGACAACATTTTAATACTTGACTTATTTTGTTCACTTATTTCAACATGTATATGGTATACCCACATGGTATACCATGTTGTATATAGTGTTTTCATATTGGAGTTTTTTAGCAAGTTGAAGAAATTTTTTTATGTATCTCTAATGATAGTTTCCAATGCCATTGTTTTTGGTTGTAAGTTTTCTATAATTTCTATGAAAGGTTGATTTTTCTCTAGATGTTCTAATATGGGATTTATTATTATTATTTGTCAATGATGCACAAGTGACACTCAGGTATTGGTGTTTTTCCCTAATTTTCAAGATAGTAACAAAATATTAATGGGTTATCGCATGAGATAAATGATAAGTTTTGCTTATAAATATGATTTGATTGCTAAATAGTTTGATAAGTTATAACATATATGATTTGAAAAAAAAACATTGCATACTATGTTATGTTGGTTATGAGATCATAACCAAGTTAAGTCAGGAGACACACTCCTGCTATAGAAATGAATGCTAATAGAGCTAGCCATGTGTGAAGCCATGTTGTGAATGGATATGGAAGGGCTACAGTGCCATACAAGTGCATAGTGGTCTCCCCCCCTGTATAAAAAATGTTTGGCTACGACCTCTTTGTCGACATTGAAGAGCACTAAGGGATTATGATCCTAGTGTTGTGTATCGGTCGAAGAGGAAGAGATCCAAATGGTTGAATAAATAAATGGGGAAGAGTTTGGATGATGTGTTGAGGCATTGGCTAGACCTTCCAACTCACCATAGTGGAATAAATGACATAGATATGTGGTATTATGAAGTCAATGCAAGGATGCATTGGTAGATGTGGCCATGGGTTTTGGCACATTGGGTTTATTGGTAAAGTTTGATTGCATTATGAAAAGCTTGGTGTGCTAGATAATGCATGGAAAATGGATGATATTTTCATTCCATTTAATATGAGTAATAGATGAAAGTGATCGAACTGTCAGTAAGATACAATTTTGAGATCATTTCATAATATATCATAAATGTTGCAATGAAAGCATAATGTGCATAATTATTGACAATTTGTTTGGTTGAATGAAAGTTGAGGAAAAATTGTAGGAAGAGTGGTCTTGGATATGACAATGGTGTAAGCCCATAAGGAAGACCAATGCCTGCTGTTGCGAGAGCCAAACATTACGAGAAGGAATCTCATATTGGGAAATTTGAATTTCCTTATTTGAATTAACAAGAGAAATTGCTACGATGATGTCTCATGATGACTATATGTGTGTGATACAGAAAGATGATGGCTATTGAAGTTGGAAATCTAGAGAAGAAGGCTATTGTTAGGACACTAGAACCCTATTATTGCCATGGGGTGCATACCACTAGTGCATGTCTGGTGACGAGTTGGCACTCTCCTTGCATGTGAAAGCCTTGGAAATATAGATCACTTGAGGGACTGTGTGGCAGCGAAGGGGATGCATGAGCCTGGAGGGCGAGTGTATCAAGGAAGAGTCAACTCAAGAATGCATATGGCATGGTGGCTAGAATCATGAGGGTGTGTCAGAAAGGATAGTGAGATGAATTCTTGCTCGTGGCATATTTCTGAAATAGAGAAATAACCATATAGATAAGTATATTGGTTTATGGTAACAAAATTACTCTTGAGTAAATGTTGCTTTGTGGAGTTGAGGACTCCCATGGAAAATATAATTGGTGTATGATAATGGCTATAACATGTATGTTTTCATGATGGTTGAATAAGAATAGCTGAAGAATGAAGATACGAACCAAGTGCATGGAAATAAGAGCATTAAAAGGAATTAGAGCTCTATAATGAAGTCATGGAATATGTATAGTCTAGTTGATTTGTTGCAGATCAAAAGAAGCAACGTGGAACTGAAGGATGCAATGCAATAGGCACATCTGCAACTATTTGAAAGTGTGGAAATTCATCTATCACAACTCGAGTTCCTAGAGCCAAAAATCTTAGAATTATTGTCTAATCTTGTGTTGGAACCCTAACGGGGAAGTGGTACAACTTGAGGGATTGCAGTGCATAGAAGGGGGTACACTTCCTTGGGTTGTGTAGGTTGAGGAGAATGAGAGTCTGTCGATTGGAATTGTTGTGAGAATCGACAAATTGTGAAAGTGGTTGCAACTAGGATTCTTGTATCCCCGTCTCCAATATTTTGTGGTTGGTCTATGTTGGATCCCTATAGGTAAGTGCTACAACCTGAGGGAATACAAAGCAAAGAAGGGGGTACACTTCCTTGAATTATGTAGACTAAGGGGGATGAGGCATTCATGGTTGGAATTGCTATAAAAATCATTAATTGTAGAATCATTATGTATGGTTTTGGGTCAGAATGCCTATGTATCTATGTCTTAGGTCGGAATGCCTATGTATCTGTGTCTTACGTCGGAGTGCCTATGTATATATGTTTTGGGCTAAAGTGTATTTGTGATATTAGGCCGAAGAGCCTATATGATGTTAAGGGATAAATAGTGGCACATTACCCCTTAATTGGGGCAGATTACATTAGTAATGTTATTTTATTTATGTTGACCTGGGTCCATTAGTTGTAATTGTACCTTCTAGTCTCCTATATATACCAAGGAGACCTTTTCATTTGGAATAATCTTGTATTTGGAAATTTATGTGGTGTATAAGGAGGTTTCGCCCTCGAAGAGGCTTATTATCTAAAATTATCTCTTTGTCAAGGCGTTGAGTACTTATTTTGAGGTTTTCTAATGTTATTTTGATATTTGTTTCTTAACATTTGGTATTAGAGCTCAAGGTCTTGGGGTTTCACTGCTACATATGAGACACCTTGGAATATTCACTATAATTTTGTTTCTACGATGTTTCAAAAGGAACCCCTTGGAGGATATTTAGTAGATGGATCAAGGTACATGGGGCTAAAATTTCAGATCCCGAGGCCTTATACTTTCAAAGATATAGCCTGTGTAAGATAGGGTTATGGAATCATCCTGAATTTAGTCATCACAAAATTTTCTCTATAAAATTTGTCCTGTGAAGTTTCAGACCCTGAAACCCGGAGGATATTCATAGAAATTATCAAGGTATCTTTGATAAAAATTTCAACTTCTGGGTCATCCTACTTTTGTAGATACACCCTGTGTAAGATAGGGTATCTGACTAGTCATATTAACTAGTCTCAAACAGGTGTTCCGAGTAAAACATTGATATCTTATTCAGTGAGCATCCAAATTAAGTAAGACCACTTGAATTGGATGGTGGATAGTATTTAGTATTTCTGGTGCAATTTTCAAAATCAAATATTAGATATTGTGCTCTTGGCATGCTTTACAAGTACGCTCTCCTAGAAGGGACAAAAATCAACAAGGTGTGGGGAAGTTACCATAAATTCTACTTGGCACATCCAATTTTGATTAGACCCATGGAATTGCAAAGAAGACATATCATAGAACTATAAAACTAAATTTTCAGACCCCAAAAGGCCGAAATTTTGGAGATACAACAGAAGAAAGATCGTCTAGCAAAACCACCTCAAAATCAAGGTTTAAAAGTGATACTTGGCCAACATGCCACCAAAAAAGGGAACTTCTACACCAAATAAGCCTCCAAACATTCCTACTTGGACTCTTGATGAAGGTGAAAAAATGCACATGGACATAAATGATTTACAAAAGAAGACAATATCAAAATATGAACTACAAGGGATGATGGATTCAACTGAAGCTAAGTTGGAGGCCATAATGGATACTAAGATGGATGGTTTAAAAAGGGAGATCATGGAAGAATTGAAAAATTTCCTAATAGAGAGGCCACCTGAAAGTGAAAATGTATCCCATGAAATTCATGATGAGGACATAAGGAAGATGAATCAATACTAGAGAAACTCCAACTTTGGGTTGAAGACCAACCACTTTCCTAAGATCGACATAAGGAAGTTTGATGGCAAGGATCCAATCACATGGATACTTCAGATGGAGCATTTCTTTGATCTATATGATGTGCCACATACACAAAATGTATGAATTGCTTCTTTATATTTAGAACCCAATAAATTTGTGTGGTATCAATGGCTTTTTTCTCGCAAATAACTTGTCATTGGGAACAATGGATTTTAATTTTCAAGAACTTTTCATGAAATTTTCATTGGAAGGAAAGAAAATTGAGTTAAGGGGTATCACAGGGAAACCTAGTAAGGTGGAAAGCTCTAATGGCATGACAAAATTATTGAAAAAGGGGCATCGAGGTGTAATTGTACAACTATGCTCACTGGATGTTCAAACATCTAAGCCATCTATTCCTCTAGATATCCAAGGGATCATTGATGAGTATTCCAAAGTATTTGAAGATATTCCCAGAGATCTCCCACCCACTCAAAATCACGATCATGTTATTCATCTAATTCCTGGGAGTGTTCCTCCTAACATCAGGCCTTACATATACCCTTATGCCCGTAAGAGTGAAATTGAGCATATGGTTGAAGAAATGTTATAGGCTAGCATTATTAGACCTAGCCAAAGTTCTTACTCTGCACCAGTGGTAATGGTACTCAAAAAAGAGGGCTCATGGCGTATGTGTCCAGATTATAGAGAGCTCAACAAGATCACTATTAAAGATAAGTTTCCCATTCTCGTCATTAATGAATTGTTAGATGAACTACATGCAACAATCTATTTCACAAAGTCGGATCTTCGTTCAGGGTATCATCAGATTAGAATGAAGGAAGTAGATATCCCAAAAACAACATTTTGAACTCATGAAGGCCATTATGAATTTTTGGTCATGCCTTTTGACCTTACAAATGCACCTTCCACATTCCAAGGGTTGATGAATTCCATTTTCAAGCCCTTCCTTAAAAAATTTGTGTTAGTATTTTTTGTTGATATACTAATCTATAACAAGTCTTGGAGGATCATGTTCGACATGTTGACAAGGTGCTACAACTACTAAAGGAGCAACAACTATATGCCAAACCATCCAAATGTTTCTTTGGGATGAAGGAGGTAGAGTATTTGGGTCATATTGTATCTCATGAAGGTGTCAAGGTAGACACTATCAATATTAAGGCTATGATGGACTGGATGATTCCAAAAACATTGAAGAATATTAGAGGATTTTTGGGTTTGACAGGTTACTACCACAAGTTTGTTCGAAACTATGGAAGAGTAGCAACACCTTTAATGAAATTAACTAAGAAGGATGCATTTTCATGGACTCCAGAGGCAACTCAATATTTTGAACAACTTAAAGAAGCGATGTGCAAATCTCATGTCTTGACCACAACAGACTTCACAAAAACCTATATTGTGGAATGTGATGCCTCGGGAAATGGAATTGGTGTTGTCCTAATGCAAGAAGGAAGGCCCCTGGCTTTTGAAAGTCGACCACTAAAGGGAAAGGACTT
>ML806198.1:49116-82660 GCA_009831015.1 Picea engelmannii | reverse complement strand
CACCAAAGTACTATGGCCCTTATAAGGTGTTGCAAAATATTGGTACTATGGCATACAAATTGGAGTTGCCTGCATCTTCACGAATACACCCAGTTTTCCATGTTTCATGCTTAAATAAGGTTATAGGTGACAAGATCCCAGTTCAAACTGTATTTCCAGAACTTGACGAGGAAGGAAAAATCATATTGGAGCCTGAAGCCATCACTGACACAAGAATTCGCCAGCTGAGGAATAGATCCATTTCAGAGTATCTCATTAAATGGAGGAACCTACCGACTGAAGATTCCACTTGGGAAGATGAGTCTTTTATACAGAAGCATCCAAACTTACTCAAGCATTGCAGACAACACTAGTCTCAAGGGGAGGGGCATGTTAAACCCTAATATTGTCTCATTACCCCTTAATTGGGGCATATTACATTACTAATGTTATTTTATTTATGTCAGCTTTATTCCATTAGTTGTAATTATACCTCCTAGTCTCCTATATATACCAAGGAGACATTTTCATTTGGAATGATGTTGTACTTGAACATTTAAGTGGGGTAAAAGGAGGTTGCCCCCTCGAAGAGGCTTATTATATGAAATTATCTCTTTTTCAAGGCATTGAGTACTTTTTCTGAGGTTTTTCTATGTTATATTGATATTTGGTTCTTAATAATGACTTTTGGCGCTTCATCTCCTAGGGTTAGGTTTTTGGATGTCTAGGGTTTTTGGAATTCCTGTTTATTGTAAAAAGGCCTTCAAAGCCTCATTATAATCATCTTCTTGCGAATGAGCGCAACCGTCACATCTCTTCTCAAAGATAAGCTGCCACCATTCTAGCAAGCTTGTTTCCGCCGCATTTTACAATTTCAGCTTATTTCCTTATTGAATAGAAAACCAGTTTTACTGTATCTCTGTTATTTTGTGTTAAGCACCTATTAATAATCTGTAGTCATTTCATTTTGCTCATAAAATCTGGATCAGATGGCCTTAAAACTGATGTTCAAAGGTTTGTGGCAAAACTTTTTGTTTGCCAATAAAATAAGGTGGAAGAAATTAAGACCCCAGGTCTTTTACAACCATTAGCCATCCCAATTCAGCGTTGGGAGGAGGTTTCCATGGATTTCATCACAGGGTTACTGAAGTATGAAGGAAAGAGTGTCATCATGGTGATTGTTGATATATTTACCAAGAACACACACTTTTGTGCACTCTGTCATCCTTTCAAATCCAGTACAATTGCCACTGCATTCATGGAGACAGTTCAAAAGCTACATGGAAGCCCAAAGATTATTGTAAGTGACAGAGAGCCCAGCTTCACTGGACATTTTTGGACTTAATTATTTTCTTGTTTGGGTACTCAATTGACTCACAGCTCATCTTATCATCCTCAATCTGATGGACAAATCGAGATAGTGAACAAATGTCTTGAAGGCTACCTTCGTTGATTTGTCTCTGTTAGATAAACACAATGGTTCAAATGGTTACCCTTGGCAGAATGGTGGTATAACACTTCCTTTCATACTGCAACAAAAATGACACCATTTATGGCACTCTATGGATATCACCCACCTTCCATCACTTCTTATCTAAAAGAAAAATCTAAGGTTCAAGCAATGCAAGATCACATCGAGCATCAACAACAAGTTCTCCAACTCTTAAAGGACAACCTGACCATGACACATAATCGCATGAAACAACAAGCATATCAACATCGTAGTGAATGAAGTTTTGAAGTAGGGGATTGGGTATTTTTAAGACTACAACCATACAAATAGATGCCCCTCAAGAAAGATAAGAAGGATAATAAATTATCACCAAAGTACTATGACCCTTATAAGGTGTTGCAAAAGATTGGTACTATGGAATACAAATTGGAGTTGTCTGCATCTTCACGAAGACACCCAGTTTCCATGTTTCATGCTTAAAGAAGGTTATAGGTAAAAAGATCCCAATTCAAACTATATTTCCATAACTTGACGAGGAAGGAAAAATCATATTGGAGCTTGAAGCTATCACTGACACAAGAATTCATCGGCTGAGGAATAGATCCATTTCAGAGTATCTCATTCAGTGGAGGAAACTACCCGCTGAAGATTCCACTTGGGAAGATGAGTCTTTTATACAGAAGCATCCAGAATTACTCAAGCATTGCAGACAACACTTTTCTGAAGGGGAGGGACATGTTAAGCCCTAAATAGTGACACATTACCCCTTAATTGGGGCATATTACATTAGTAATGTTATTTTATTTATGTCGGCTTGGGTCCATTAGTTGTGATTGTACCTCCTAGTCTCCTATATATACCAAGGAGACCTTTTCATTTGGAATCATCTTGTATTTGGAAATTTATGTGGTGTATAATGAGGTTTCCCCCTCGAAGAGGCTTCTTATCTGAAATTCTCTCTTTGTCAAGGCTTTGAGTACTTATTCTGAGGTTTTTTTTATGCTATTTTGATATTTGGTTCTTAACATATGCTGATTAAGGGCTAACAATCTTAGAATTATAATATGTATCTACACATGTATGGTGATGTCCATTGAGGACAATGAAAAAATAAGGGGGAGGGGATGTAACATCCCCAATTTTAGTCCCTATGAATTATAATGTAATTGTGTGAATGCGATTTAGGCTGATGAGACGATATGTTAATATGGTCAAGGGTCGAGCTATGTAAAATTGTACATTGTAATTATTAAATAAAATGTAAATCATTGGTTACGATACGAGAGGGACGAAAACAATGGGGGGATATGATTCCACAAGAGAGGGGTTTAAAGGGGGGTCCAAGGTAAAATCCATGTCATTTTCTCGAGTTAATTTGCCATTACCACCAAATCCTCCCTTTGAATTCTTAAAAACTCAATCATTGAATTCACGTAAGAGGTTGGGTGAGGGAGTCACCTAAAAAAGTTATTGAGAGCATGGGCCTAAGTAAAATAAACCTTGGAAAGAGTGAGAGTTAAGCAAGCATGGGAGAAGAAAGAAAATCGAGTAGGAATAGAGGACAATTTTTACTTGTTGGTTTTGGAGAGCAAGAAAGGAGTTGGGTGTTGGGAGAGCACCAACCATACTAGTCATGGAAAGACAACTTGTTGGGTTGAATTTTATGCTAAGAAAGAAGGTTGTATGCATGTAATTGACATTTATTGTGGAGGAAATGGCTCAAGAGCCTTGAGAAGGTTGTTGTGATCACTCCTGGAGCAACTGAGAGTTCTTGGAGTCCCCAAATATGATATTCCTAGCCAATCAAGTGCATTGGATCCCTGCAAGGAAGTGGAAAGTCCTTAGGGACTACGTGGCAAAGAAGGGGGATCCCATTCCTTGGGTTGTCTAGGTTGAGGAGAAGAGAGATGGTGGATTGGAACTGTTGTTGGAGTATAACCTAGGTTTTGGGTTGTTGAATGTGGAGAGTGGAAAACCAAGAGGGCCAAACCTCCTTGTGGACTCATATCCTCATCTCGGAAGTGTCTTGTGTTGAGAGAAAATGAACAACAAGCCTATGGCTGGGAGGAACATCCCTTGTACGAAGCCAGTTGGTTTAACAAATTAAATATAAGAATTATGTTGTCTTTATCATGTTTATTTCCGTTGTGTAAATCTTAGCTTGAATGTTGTTATGTTTGTTGAGTATACATGCTTTCATGGTTTTATATATGTTGTTATTTACATGAGTATCTCAACATGTTGTTTGTTGTAATTTTACGGGCATGTTTCCCCTTGGTTTATTTTATATGCATCAGGCGTTTTTAATTCCATTTTCAGCATGTAAGGGTATTTTACAACCTACCCAATGTTTGATGTTGATTTTTACTTCAACTCTTAAGGGCTTCAAAGCTTTGTTAGTGATGATTTTGCCCATCTTCAATGTCTCTTTTCATTCTAATTCTTATTCTTCATAACTAGAAGTTTCCTCATGAGGTATTTTATGTTTTTTTTCTTAGATAACATGGTTGTGGCTAAGGCATCGACACTATGGTTCATCTTTGACATACTTATAGTCAATCAAGCCACATTGAGAGACATTTAGGCCCTCATTCTCCAAATTTGTGAGTTTGGCATCCAACTCACCACTTTCTTGATTATCTCCCATTTTGGGATCTCGAGAAGTTATGCCTTTCTTCTTGTTACTCCAATCTCAAGGTCCTTTATAACTAACTTGCCACCTTCTTGCAATGTTCTTAGTCTATTCAACATTCACCATGGTATTCCTATTTAGATTTTAATAATAACATTTTTAATACCAATGTGATCCATAATTGATCAATGGATGACTAAGTTGATTCACCAACATGAATCCTATATTACTTTCAAAAATTAGTCTTTGTGTAAAATATCAATTATATGGTTAACTAGACCATGAAAATTGAGTAACAACTTAAAGCAACATATTTCACAACCAAAAAACATAGGGACATAAGATTTATCCCAGAGAAACACAATTTGGGAAAAACTCCTGCTAAAATGGCTTGCTTGGCTCTTTTAATCTTATGGCACAATACAAATTACAAAGGATTCAATGGAGCTTCTATTTTTGTGATGGAATCTTCAATAGTCCCAGAATGAATGACCTCCCTTTAGCTTACAAATCCAATCAACTATCTCGTGTAAGAGTGGAACAAGAATAATGCAACTCTTCCAATAGTTCTCTAGTAGTTGTTCGAATATAAACTTCTCCTTATACGATGGTTAATTTGAAATTGTATCTTCCAACCTTTGCAACTACAATAAATGCTTGAGGTGTCTTAAAAAATTATCATGAAGAATGATGTCTTCATTAACAATCGAAGAAACCCTTCTTTCCTTCTTAACTATCATTTTATCATAACTCTCGAGGTAGGAAAAAGGTCCATCAATGGCTAGAAACATTTATGGAAGGTGAATCAATCGTAACTACCTCCCCCCCTTGGGTGGAGTTGACATGGAATTGTGCTCATGTTCCCTTGATAGGTGCCTTCATAATTTCTCTTTTTGATTCACTCCCATGTGTCTTATCATCATTTTCTTTTGTTTTTTCCAATTTTTAATGGTCATTGGTCAACCTAGTCTACCGGGGTTTACTTCAACCTATCGACTAGTTGCTATTGCCTGCAATATTTGCATTTGGACAAGTCTAGAATTCCTTCCTTTGGTTTGTTAATTCCTTTCTTTAAGGCAATTAAAACCCTCTTAATTTCTTTGTCTTTGGAAGTGGATCTCATGAACTTTTCTACACTTGCTTTCTATCCTACTAGATTCTCAAACCTTCATTGGTTATAAGCAAGTCAWTTTTTTTAGTCATTGACTATCAAGCCAAGCCATTTCTTTTACTCGATGGATCCATTTAATTAAATAGGGAAAACTATTTTAMAGAGAAAAAATAGATTTGTTAAGATAAAGTATAGCTTAGTTTTAAAGAAATTTTACATCTCCTAAAAGTCAACCAAAAAAACARAATGAAAACTTTTATTAGCTCAATCTTAGGACAATTTTCACCCAAGAAAGAAATTAAAAGTTCAAAAGAGTAGAAGAAAGGAGAAATTTACAAAAYGACGAACACAATAATTTTTTCTTTTCGTTTTAGGATTTTCCTACCAGGGAAAAGAATTTCTCTTTCCACATTCTCAACCAATAAAATTCCTTAGCTGCCATTAATTTTCAAATCATATTTGAAAWWWWTTTATGAATTATTATATGATTAAAAAAAATAAAGGAAATAAATTTCAAATACTAATTAAATAATTAACAATTAATATAACAAAAAATAAGGCGTTTYGATATACATCTATTGACCATGGGCACATTTAATAGGTTTTTAGTGCTTAATCARTTTTGTATGGACAAGATTAAATATTGATGGAATATTCTTAGTAGTCCCAATAAATCAATGGTTGTGATTTCAACCACTAACTTCCTCACTACTATAAAGACATCARTTTACATGTTTATTTTTTTACTTTTACTTAATCACATTTAAAATTTACTATGGTGGCTAGTTGATTGCCACGTATGAGTGATTAGGGTTTCATTTTCTAGGCCAACTTAAACCTTTAACCTTCACCAACCACGTTCTGGACACACTACCTCCTTCTAGCCAACTCCTTCCGTCCACCTCTAGGCAGTTTCTCTTTCCCGACGATTCAAGTTTTACAAGAAGTCATTTCAACGTTTACCAACCACGAATTTGTGGCTGTGCTAGTATATACCACACATAAGAAACAACACAATATATTGTCAAAATTCCTTGTTTAAAAAAATTCAGTTCAAAAATATTGTCTTTATATTATTTAAATGAGAGAATAGTACATACAATCCTCCTAAAAAAATTCTCAATAACTCTTCTCAAGAGTTGTTTCAAAAGAGAACAAAAATATTTCAAATAGTAGTGCACAATAACAAGCTAACCTTTCATATTTCTAAAACTTCTTTTATATAAATATTTGGAATTGATTTTCTTCTTTTAATTTGGCCCTTCTAACATGGAATCACGTCACAATTACGTTTTATATATGAACGAAAGGAGGGGACTTCATTTATGGTTGATTTTTAGAATTGAAATTTCTTCACATACCAAACAAAGGATGATATATTTCATATCCAATTCTTTTCCCATTTAATTTATGAATATTTGAGAGTCCCCATTATTTGAATATTTTGTACACCTATTTTAACACCAACATTAGAATCAATTTAAGTGCTATGAACTCAGCTATGTTGGTTGAGTAATTATCTTTCTTTGAACTTAAAGTAATGCCTACTTGGGAATTATAAAGATCTACCAAGGATCCCATTATGAGTATTCATCAAAGTATTATTATTAATTATTTAATTATGATTACAAAGATAATAATGTATTAATTTAATTCTTTAATTATATGATTTTCATATTATTTATTTTTTCGACCATTCTTTCGTAATGATGTCAAAAATCTTTTGAATGGAAATTTTTCCCCTTTCAAATTTTAAAATTTATGTTTTTTTTATAAACTTTTATATCATCATATTTAAAAGCCTTTTCTTTGTCTTCTCTTGAGATAGATCTTCATCTTTGTTCATCATCTACGTGACTTGTGAAAACTAGGGGCATCTCACGGGGTCTCCACTCAGTGAACCTGAGACATAGCATGTGCCTTCGTGAGATATTAAATAATACCTATAATTTCACTAGATATTGATCAATACCACCAAAAATCCTTTTGTTGAACCTCCCTCCCAATACATCTTTCCAATAATTAAAAAAACTTATTTTTACTAGATATCCCCAATTTTTACCAAATACCCCTTTTTATACCCCCCCAAATACCTACAATAAATTGACTCTATTTTTCACAATTCTAAACCACCTTTATAAATGAACATGATAATATATTGGTCAACAAGGTGAAGCCCTTGTGGGGTATCTAGTCCACGTGACTACTCATCCTCATCAGATGAGGATTCCCTACATACATGCTATAAGTCCCCCCAACTAGGTCCCACATACTACTCTGACTATCCATGGTATCCCTCCTCAAGATAGGGCATCACTTAAGGGATACCCTAGTATAATCATGGAGATGGGAATAATCAAGGTTTTACCATCCTCGCTTTGAGACACACTGCAATAGTTGATCAAATTGATTGCAAAGGTCAGCCAATTAACACTCAACCATGCTCCCTAAATCCTCTCAATATATATGGGCCTCAAGGCCGAGCTACCCCATAACTTAATAGCCTTGCCACTATCGTGCTCATGTCGGCCTCACTAGTGCCACACCTACACACAAGTACACCAAAGTGGTTTTAGTATCACATGTATCTCATAAGCAAGAAAGTATATCTAGATACCAACTATGTTAAGTGTAAACACCAAACAATATAAAAATCCATTCACCATCCAAACCCAATTTTGGCAAGCTTGCCTTTTATCATAGGGTCACTTATATAGTCCATACCCCCATAGGGGTACTCCTAAATATGTATTGGTAGCTTCTCCCAATGGGAAATGAATGCCACATTAAAAACATTTCCTACAACACTGCCACCACCATGGTTGATAAGCTCCCCCCACTATTGCATCCTTGGCGTATGGGGCCCTGTAGCCTGGTTTTGATTTCACAACTACTTTTACACTATGTTATCAATTTCATATGTGCATGCAGTTCACTTGGGAACCATTTTTTCTCACAATTTTTTATGAGGTTCTATCCCTTTAGGTATATTCCTTCAAATTGACATATAGATAGCATATCCCATATTCTTATGTTTCATTTGCATTGTTTTCCACCTCTTGAATATGCCTTTAGGACCACCACCCCTGCCCTCGGCTCAAGCAAGTGGTCTAAGCCCATTCATATTGGATTTCATGCTTACCTAGTGGTAGTACTCCCCCTACATGGGTTGTGCTAGATTAGTACTTTGTTACATATTAGCACCCATATCATTATTTCCCCATTAGGATTGTAAATACATATAGTTTGCATCTCAAACATAGCCTCATATTCCTTCTCATCATTTTGTTGTCTTTGTTCCCTAAACTCTCGAGTGGTTTGTATCAAATTGGTAGAACATGTGCTTCACCACATGTCACTAGCCCACTGCCTCTATCATAATGTGAAGAACATGTTTGTTTTTATGCCCCCATCCATTATTCCCTCAAGGAGATTCACCCTAGTTTCTTAATACCCCTAGTCACTTCCATCCACCACTATTCTTTTGATCATACCATATTGATCCTCTTGGTTTCATTTTTTGGGAAACTATCTCCTTACTTGTAACATATCCAAATTTATTCATTCTTTTGGGAAAATTTCAAAATGCTTAGTTTGTCCCACCATTGTACTTGATATCTTTTATGGTAGCATCCCTAGTCACCCTTGTTGAGTTACCCATTTATGTATTGGATTCTTTCTATCTCAATACCTCATCTAGTCCTATTATAGTTCATATGCATCCTCAAGCCACCATTATCTAGGTTTCTCAACTTTGGCCATTAGTTATTTTTACACTTTGAGTTGTCATCTTAAGTGCTCTTCTTATCTATTTACTATCACTCTAGGTGTTATACAATCGCTACCAGGTATGATTTTCCATTAAGTTCTAAATGAGGAAGGTTTTGAGTCCCATCATCATTGGCTTCCTCATCCATTGTTGTCTCAATCCTAGTTAGTTACATGATATAATGCATTGTTGGCACAGGGGCAGACCCATGGTTCAATGCTTCAACAACGCACCAACAAAACCCTAACTATCGACCCTTTTGACAACACTTGCGAAGCAGATGAAGTCTCACCCGAGGTAGAGGCAGGGGGGTTGCAGGACTCAAGTGTTTAAAACCTAGTTGGGACACATATATGTGATTAAAACACTTAACAAAGCACTTACCCAACAATATGCATTAAGTTATGATCCTTATTCACATCGCAGATTAACCCTAATTACAAATCAACACAGTAGTAATCAAGATTAAACACATCTAATCATTTAGCACATAGCATCAGAGTATATCTAGCATTTATTCATAGATAAATCACTAAGCATCAATGGATCTACCTATCACATATCAAGAACAATGCACTAAGAAAATAGATACATAAACATCATGAACAACATTTCACAAAGCATAACAACACAGGATATACGTGGTTCACCCCATTGTGGGGCTACGTTCACCAACTCTTCTTCTTATTTATTAATATGCTTCAATCTTTCTTACATTCCTCTGCTCCCATGCACAAAGCCACAGAGCCACTCCGCAAAGGACAAGAGATATGCGCATACCTTGCCAGATCCTCCTTCCCCGAGTTAGGTTAAGGCACAAAGCCAAATCCTGAATAACACAAAGCCTCTTACAATCACTCGCACTTAGCTTTGCAAGATTTAACACATCTTCTTGCACAAAGCCAACTGGTCATGCACTAAGCCAATTACAAATACTCATAACTACTTACTTGCACAAAGCCACCGACGACTTCTTACATCGCCTAGCTACTTATTTATACATTACAAAAGGCCTAAGAATGGGTAAACCCATGGGCTGACATCCCATACCCGTTACATAAACCCTAAAACCCAAAAATCCCATAAAAAGGGAGAGATCTCGCGATCTCCGCTTCGCCTGGGCACTTTGTCTTCGACCAACCTGTTGAAGTCCCAAAAATGGTCAAACATGACCAACGTTTCCACAAAACTTGGTCGAGGGCCAATAGACCCCCAACACTCACTTGTGACTCGTCCCGAGTCACTCCGATCTGGGCAATACTGCTTCGAAGGCCTCGAGCTTAGCTCGATCTTCCTCGACTTGCTGCTTCGCCAGAGCCTCCTGCTCGACGAACTCTTGAATGACTTGCTTGGTGACAAGCCCTTCCAGGCGTTGTTCCACTATTGCAACTACTTGTTCCAACTGAGAGCCTTGTCCCTCAATCTCTTCAAAAAGTCTGCAGGCTTCGTCTTGCACCGACTAGAGTCTTTGTGTCGCCTCCATAACTCTACTCTGGATAGCAGTGACCTGTCGTTGAACTACGCACTACTACTACAACCTCTTCATCTTCTCCACTGCAGTAAGCAACTTCATATGTGCTTGCACAATCGACGCCTGTTGCTTCACCTCCTGGAGCTATGCCTCCAATGTCCTTAGCTCTGGGTCTTATGCAAGGTGCTCATAGGTCTGCGCACTTCGATTACTTAGTTGCTTACATTCTGAGGCCAACACCCTAATTATTTCTACTACACTCCTGGTAGTATCTTCCCTCTGATCCCGCACTTCTTTCGGAGTGCTCGGTGTTGCTTGAATTTCTAACTCTACTACTTGTGCTTGAAGTTGTTGAATGGCCTCAACGAGCTTCCCCACTTGGCTCTCAGTTGTATCTTCTTCCATCTGTGCCAAGCCCGACACTGAGCGAAGTGCTCTAGTCATGTCTTCCTTGACCGCAGTCTGCTTCGTGAGCAGCTGGTCTTTCTCTCTCTGAATTTTCTCTCTGTCCTCCTCGAACTTTTCTCTAATGTCATCTTTCTCTTGCCGCGCAACAAGAAGTTGCTCTAGGACCTCCTCCTTTTCTTGCTTCAAGGCCTCTGTGGCCTGCTCCTTTTCTTCTTGGACTCGACGAAGTCGAGCCTCTGTCGCATCTGCTAATCTGCGTAATTGGGTGGGCTCATCCCCTAATTCTATATTTTATGCTGAGGATGGCGCAATAGACACTGCTTGGGTCAAATGTATAGATTGTTGGATGTCTTTGAGCTCCTTCTCTATTATGTCATACATTGATTCCTGTTTTTCTCCATGTCTCTGTAGGATGTCTTCTGAAGCATCCTCGACGGTTGTGATGATGAGCCTGATGTCTTCCACGGTGAGCACATTATGTGACCGAGGCTTATTGGCTCGAGACTTCTTTTGTGCTGATGGTTTCTACAGAGAAACCTTCCTTTTCTTTTACGTCTCGACCTCTATAAGGGGATCATTTGGCGGTGTCACTTTGCCCTTTTCTTGCATGTCTTTTTCCCCTTCCTCCTCTTGGTTTACTTTGTTGCCTCCTCCTCCTCCAGGTGAGTCAGGTGCAGTTTCCTCTTATACGTTTTCCTTCTCTTCACTATCTATGTCCTGCACTTCCTCATTTTTTTTCTTTTTCTTTACGCTGCTCTGTCCATCATACTCAGTCCGGATGACCACAGGACTTCTGATGAGGTCGGGATCGAAGAGTTCTGCATCTCCGACTGGTACAAGGAATTTGGCTAGCCATTCTTTGGTTATCTCCTCCAAGTCTTCGTCAGTCAATTTATAGTAGACTGCAACACCTCTTTACTTTCGTCCCTCCACACAATGATGTAGATGAAGTGGTAGTCTGCGCGGAACTTCTCTAGCGACCTGTATGTATGCAAGGTGTTTGGGGTCATTCAAGGGAATGATTCAATGACGCGCTTGAGATGTAGGTAGTAAGCATAGAACACCGCATTTTATTGCCACTGCTTCGCCATATTGCTCGTATACCACAAGGTGGTGAACCTCATGGCCAATGGCTCCGATGGCTCGACTTCCGGGAATGTCGCTCCCTCCGGCATATCCCAAGCGATGAATGCAATGAGAATCAACAACCAACTGAAGTGAAATCCATAGCCTTGGTCCCGCGCTTTGCAACAGTCCTTATCCAACTTGTTGACGAGGTAGCTTTCCCAGTTCATCTGCATCCCTTCAACACACTTCCCTGCGAGGTTGACTACGAAGCCTGTGACTTGCGTCGGTCGGTTCTTTCTGATGAGCTTTCCAACGATCAACTGACAAGCTAGGCACATTATGCCATCATGTATGGAGGCTAACTTGTAGCCTTGCTTCCCCTTCTCCACATCGCCATATACCTCTTTGTTCCATTGCGCTAGGGAGTGATCTGCAACCTTCTTTGGATAGAACTAGTGAGGGTCTAGTCCTTTCATGCTCAGTCCAGTAATCCGGTAGATCAACACCAGATCCACAGTCACGCGTCTATATAACCAGAGATAACCTCCATGGTAGGACGACATGAGGAGTTTAACGCACGCGTTAACCTCCTTATGTCTGCTGAAGTGGGGGATATTCATCATGTTTAAGATCGTCGAACGTGCGATCTCTTTAATCCATGGTTGGGAAACAATCTTGGGATTTTTCCCAATCATCTTCATCAGGTACCTATGCGGTGCGAGCATCACATGGTTCTTTCGGTCTCCAAGGTTGAAATCCCTGATCTTGAGATCTAGGATCAGTCCCAACCGCAGTTCGACTGTGCGTATCCCCTTCAAGAGGTATGCGGTGATCAGTGCGTACTCAAAGTCACGCGGGACATTGTCACGACTAACCGTGCCAGCTAAAGGCAGGATGTAGTCGGGCAAGACTGACAAGATCTACTTTGCGTTCGCCAAATCGTTGCATTTCTTTCTTCTTTTCTCCATTGCGGTTCGAGATGGCACAGATTGATGTCCAGTCAAGGGGGATGCTTGCAATCCACCTGTCGATGATGCCTGTATACCTACATACATTAATTTCTCAGCCATAAGTTCGATCAAGATCTCTTCTATAGATTTCTCTACTACGCTAAGGTCGCTCGACATGCACACTCGTAATCAAATAACTCAGGTAGGTGAATGGATACTCAAGGAAATCGAATCAATGGCAAGGTCTAGAAAGTACATCACAGTATGCGATCAATTCTCAGTTAGCTCGAATATCTCAGGTTGCAAAAGAGGTCCCGGTGAGGCATTCAACGGATTAAATAAGCAACGTTGTAATAGATTCCTTCAACGGGTCTAACTGCCTTAATCAATACGAATCCAACTGTTACGACACGGTCCCAATGCTCCAATGGCAATATTTTCGACAATAATTGCATTTATAGTCATTCTAGAGCATCGTTCTAATGGGTGGGATGCCTCCAACGGTCATATAGCTTCTCCGTGGCAAAGTGCCATTCTGCGCGGTTTTGCTATTCCAGCGAGGTTCAAGTTCTGCAAGCCTACCTTCTGCGAAGTCTCCTCTGGAACTTCCTGCAGTCTTTCTAACTTTGCTTTCTTCTTGCTTGGCTTTCTTTCCTTCTTCCCTGTGATTTGAGTCACTGGGTTCCTCTTTCCATTCTTGTTCTTATCTTCTCTTAGCGTAGTAAGTTCACACTGTCGAGGGTCTTTCAAAGGATTCGAGTGTGATACCTCTTCTGTTACTATTTATGGGGTAGGTTCTCTTCTCTCCTGCATGGACAGGTTATTTAAACTTTCTTGTGTTCTTTCAAGTTCAACAACTAAGTCTATGGCCCTCAGTTGCTTCGACTTTTCCTCTTGTTCTTGTATTAGTCGCTCTATTTTCCTAGCCATGAAGTCCCTTAATTCTTGTTTTTTCTGTTCTATAGCTTCCTCCTTTGCATTCCTTCGGATCTGGTCTTTCTCAATCTAGGTCGTTCCTAGCAAGAGTGCAAACGGGGCGTTGTTCTCCACAAACTTAATGACCTCAAATTCTTCTTCAGTTGATGTTCCATGGGCAATCATAGGTACACTAGTAACACTTCCACATAGGGTTATCATCTTACCTTTAAACAATCCTATCCTTCCCAATGAAAGAACCACAACAGGCTTTCCTAAAATTTCCCAAGTGCTTTCTGACATGATATTCACCTGTGTTTCCTCGTCCAAAACACAGTCTATGTCGAAGTCTCCTATTCTTGTTTCTATGCACTGCTTCTCTTTTAAGATCTATGGTAAATTGATGTCTCTATGATCATTCAGTGTTTCTTTCAGTTGTAATAACATAGTCTCTGATTCTTTCTAGTTTTCTAACATATCCTTAGTTTCTTGACGTTCTTCATAGTTTTCTTATCTCGTGTCCATCTTTTAAACTTTAGCAATCATTCTAGGGCAATCCAAAACCTCATGACCAACAAATTTACAACAAAGACAAATAGAACCTATACCCGGACATTCCTTAGCAAAATGTCATGATCTTCTGCAGTTATAACACAATGTCAATCCTCTCTTTCTCTTAAACGATCCCCAACCTTTCTTGTACTAGGCACTGGGATCATAGTGATGGACTTGCAATCTGCATAAATTCATTCTAGGTTCCTACACCCACTTGTTAGTCCAAAAATTCTTTCTATGCATAGGAATAACATATCTTTCACTATTTCTATCAAATCTATTCAAATCAAATCTTCTTTCTTCTAGTTGTGCCCTAGTTTTCAGACTAGGACAAAATCTGTCAAACATACCTAGAATCATATTTTTGAAGCAAAACTTTCCACTTATCTTACCTTTACGAGAGCACAAAGATTCAAGATCTTACCTCTTTTCCTCAGATCAAACTTCTTTTTCTTAGCACAAAGCTTCGCAATTCAAATAGAATACTGCGCACTACAACAATAGATCTACACACAGAGCTTTCTCTTTTCTTCAATTCCCAGCAATCACAGTTTCAGGTCTCGAAAATAGAACCATTTGTTGGCACAAGGGAAAACCCAGGGTTCAACGCTTCAACAACGCACCAACAAAACCCTAACTATTGACCCTTTCGGAAACTCCTGCGAAGTAGATGAAGTCTCACCCGAGGTAGAGGCAGGGGGGGTTGCATGACTCAAGTGCCTACAACCTAGTTGGGACACAGATCTGTAATTACAACACTTAACAGAGCACTTATCCAACAATATGCATTAAGTTATGATCTTTATTCACATCGCAGATTAACCCTAATTACAGATCAATGCAATAGTAATCAATATTAAGCACATCTAATCATTTAGCACATAACATCAGAGTAGATCTAGCATTTATTCATAGATAAAGCACTAAGCATCAATGGATCTACCTATCACATATCAATAACAGTGCACTAAGCAAATAGATACATAAACATCATGAACAACATTGCACAAAGCATAACAACACAAGATATACATGGTTCACCCCAGTGTGGGGCTACGTCCACCAACTCTTCTCCTTATTTATTAGTCTCCTTCAATCTTTCTTACATTCCTCTGCTCCCGTGCACAAAGCCGCGAAGCCACTCCACAAAGGACAAGAGATCTGTGTGTACCTCGCCACATCCTCCTTCCCCAATTTAGGTCAAGGCACAAAGCCAACTCCTGAATAGCACAAAGCCTCTTACAATCACTTGCACTTGGTTCTACAAGCTTTAACACATCTTCTTGCACAAAGCCAACTGGTCATGCACTAAGCCAATTAAAAATACTTGTAACTACTTACTTGCACAAAGCCACTGATGACTTCTTACATCGCCTAGCTACTTATTTATACATTACAAAAGCCCTAATCAAGGGTAAACCCATGGGCCGACATACCATACCCGTTACATAAACCCTAAAACCCAAAAATCCCACAAAAAGGGCAAGATCCTGCGATCTCCACTTCACATGGGCACTCCGTCTTCGACCAACCTGTCGAAGTTCCAAAAATGGTCAAACACGACCAACGTTTCCACAAAACTTGGTCAAGGGCCAATATGCATCTCATGCTCCTCCCTAGGGGGTCCCTCATGCCCTATTTCCATTGAACCTTTCCCTATTGACATCTCTAGAGGTTCAATTTAGAGGCTTTGTGTATATTGGTCCCATTTTTATCATTGGTGGGAAACCTTATGTTAAGTAGGGAGAGTCATCATTGCTCATTGACTTGGAAATATCTCATGTGCTTAATGCTGACTCATTATCACACTATTGATATTTTTACACATTAATGGTTTGAGTGTCCTAGTTCTTGTCAAAGACCACCATACATGTATGGCTCTTTCCAACATTTATGAGCCCCCAAATGGGAGTTTCCCTTTAGGTAGCTCCCCACATGCTCTAGCGAGTGTTGGATCTAGATTTGTATCTCTAGTTGTAGATCCCAAGAAAATTTTGGCTCCATTCAACAATTTTTGAGCCTCTAGTTTCAGCTTCCTTCAGTAAGCTCTCTCCAAATCCTAGGCCCCCTCTTTTTTAGTAAGTATTATACTCCTCACCTCATGGTTGTTTGTTTTACAATTGGTCTCTATTGCTTATTCATGTGGAGTTCTCCCTCTTTAGTCACTCATCTCTACAGTTTTTCCTATCAAATCATTTTGATCAGAAATCATGATGTATTTTAGCTATACGACCTATTCTTAACCTCACATGTCAAGGGGCAATTGTTATCAGCCTAATTTTTCCCACCTCTATAGTTTGAGTAGTTTTTCCTAGATACATTACCATTTCATATAGCCTTTTTGTACCTCACTAACCCTAATCAATCCATCAGTTTTCCATTTCTTAAGCTACGTAGTTTACCCTTTATATTATGTGTGCATTCTGTAGAAAAATTCCTTGATAATTGTGAAACCCTCTTTAAAGCAAAAAAATGGCTAATCCACTACTCATAAATGCACATGTGCTTATTTAGGTAGCATAGTGAGTATGTGTGGACCTTGTCAAACATTAATATTCATTATTATCATTTACTTAGTCTTCCATGATTCCCACTAAGCTTATCGAATCTCATTAATACATTATGAGAGTTAGCATGGAAAGTAGAGTCTAGATAGGGGTCCCACCGTTCACCTATATATAGAGGTCATAAGTATGCATTTCATATCCAAGAGAAAAAGTAGTGTTATGTCATCAAAATGCCAATATAGAGCTAAGACATCATCCATCTTTCTATTCCATTCCTCATTTTGGCTTACCCTCTTCTCTTATAGCTTGTGGCCAACCACAAGGGACTTTGCTTCTACCACCATTTTGTTCGAGATTAAAGAAAATATCCTCTCATGGAGAACATGGAGCCCATATGCTACAAAAATTATCTTTAGGTGTTTACTATACCTTCATGTTTTTCCATTGGTTCAGTAAAGCATGTTTTATTTTCCCTTAAATTATTGTTACTATTGGAATACCATTTAAAGTAATAAAGGCATAGTTTAAAGCTTGTTTGTTCTCCTTTCATAATTTAAAGTTAATGTCAATTCTTGCATGTCTACTTGTTTTCATTTATTTTATATTGTTTGTTCTTAGTTTCCTAACCAACTGAGCAAGGGTTGTTTATCACACTTACCATCCAAATTACCTACAACAATCACCAACCTAAAACTTGTGTGAATCATGATGACAGTCTTGTTAGGGTCCTACCTTAACATCTCTACTTTGGGGTACTTATGAGTTACTCAATTAATGTACAAGACCATCTTATTTAAATAAGACCCATTAGGTAGTTAGTGGGTAATTACTAAATGTAAAGGGTCATATTTATTAAATATGACCCTCTAAGTGGTTGGTACTCATTAGCGATGGAACCTTAAGTAGTTAGGGTTTTTCTAGAGAGAAAATATTTACAGAAATAGTAGAATATGTAATGTTTTGTTAAGTGTTGTTATTGTATTGGAGCTCTACTCAATAGGAAGTTACTTAGTTGAAGAGGCCCATGAACATTACTCTTTCTTTTTTGGATTATTAATATAGGGGATTATATTCTACAGGTTCAATATCATTATCTCTCTTATTTACTTTTCTATAGTTTATATTTCCTTAATATTGCTCATAATTGTTGTTTCTACTAGTTAAGTACATTACAAGTGGTATTAGATCCCTTTCTTGTGCCAACATGTGCTATAATTCTAGACTTTGTTTTTTAGGCTAGAGATGTGTTTTAGTATCTTTAAACACAAACATATTTCATTCAATGGGTAAAACTATGAATGGGATGAACACACACATGGAATACAAGTGGAATCACTTATTTGAATACCATTGTACACCTTTGTTGGTACTTGGTGAGTAGTACCATATTAGACACAATTTGTATATGGATTCAATATTCCATGTAACTTTGAGTATATCAGAAGCTCCCTAGGTACACTTGGAATGATCCTTACATAAAATTCTTGGCCATCTTGTTTTTATAGTACATAAAGGACAACTCTCAAGGATATCACTCTTGTGTACAAATGAATCGATTAGTATGGCTAAGGGTACAATCTATCCTCCTTAGTGAGTGTCATGAAAGACACAACTGAGTACTATTGCTGGAAACCATCAAGTATATCAAAGAGATATAGCTATTGATATTCCTTTGTCCTTAGGACCTCGAAAACCTTAGCCTTCATAGAACATGAATTTAAGGAAAGCATGTACCATTGTGGGAGACCTATCTAAAAATATTCCTTATGCTATGTTGGCCCTCGACCAAGTTTTGAGGAAACATCGCCCGGGTTTGATCGCTTTTGGACTTCGACAGGCTGGTCGAAGATGGAGCGCCCAAGCGGAGCTGAGATCACGGGATCTCACTTGTTTTATGGGCTTTGTGAACCCAACATGGGGTTCTTAGGGTTTTGTAATGGGTATGGGATATCAACCCATGGGTTTATCCATGATTAGGCCTTTTTGTAAATGTAAAAGTATAAATAAGAATAAGATTGTAAGAATGAGTAGTGGTAGAAGGGGTTGTAAGTATCTAAGTGCAAGAAGCAAGTAGTTATGAGTTGCTTTGTGCAAAATACTACATATCTAAGGCTCTGTGCTTGTTAGAGGAGTTGGATCTGTGCCTTGACCTAATTTTGGGAAGGTGGATCTGGTGCTTAGTGCAAAGATCAATTTTCTAGTGTGAAGCTTGGCTCTGTGTCTTAGTGCACATAAGCAGATGGATGTAAGGGATTGAAGACTAATAAAGAAGAAGAAGCAGTTGGTGGACATAGCCCCACACTGGGGTGAACCACGTAAATCTTGTGTTGGTGGTTTTCTTTGTGCTATAATGTTTATGTTGTGGATCTACTTAGTGCATTGACTGTTATGAATGATAGATAGATCTATGAATTCTTAATGCTTTGTATATGTTAAATGTGTTAGATCTAACTTATGATGCTAAGTATGATGTTTATTTTTTCATTGTTACTGCGCTGATTTATACTTAGGGTTTGTTATGCAATGTGAATGAAGATGATAACTAATGCATGTTGTTCTTAAGTACTCTGTGAAGTAATTGTAATCACAGATCTGTGTCCCACTCAGTTACAGACACCTAAGTCCTGTAACCCCCCCGCCTCTACCTCAAGTGAGACTTCGCCTGCTTTGCAAGTGCTATCGAAAGGGACAGTAGTTAGGGTTTTGTTGGTGCATTGTTGAAGCATTGAACCCCTAGTCTTCCCCTGTGCCAACAAATGGTTCTATTGTCAGGACCTGAAACTATGATTGCTGGGAACTGAAGTAAATAAAAGAGAATCTCTATGCGTAGATATGTTGTTGTAGTGCGCAATATTCTACTTGACTTGTGAAACTTTGTGCTAAGAAAGAAACCCGATCTGAAGAAAAGAGGTAAGATCTTGAAATAGGTAAATCTTTGTGCTTTGATAGAGTAAGATAAGTGGAAATTTTTGTTTCGAAAGCATGAATCTAGGTATGTTTGATAGATTTTGTCCTATTCTAAAAGCTAGGGTACAATTAGAAGAAAGAGTTGATCTTAATAAATTTGATAGAAATAGAGAAAGATATGTTATTCCTATGCATAGAAAGAACTTTTGGACTAATAAGTGGATGCAGGAACCTAGAAAGATTTTTTGCAGATTGCAGATCCAACATTGTGATCCCATTGCACAATACAGGAGAGGTTGGGGAACGCTTAAAAGAAAGAGAGGATTGACACTATCTTATAACTACAGAAGAATAGGACATCTTGCTAAGGAATGCCCTGGTATAGGTCCTATGTGTCTTTGTTGTAAAACTACTGGTCATGAAGTCGAGGATTGTCTAAGAATGATTGCTAAAGTTGAAAGGATGAATATGAGACAAGAAAACTATCAAGAGAATAAGAACATGTTAAAGAATCATCAAGAGAAAGAATCAGAGAAAGATCAGACTATGTTAGTATAGTTAAAAGAAGCAATGAATGATCACAAAGATGTCAGTTTATCAGAGATATTGAAAGAAAAACAACACATAGATACAAGAATAGGAGACTTCAACGTAGACTGTGTCTTGGATGAGAAAACACAAGTGAATATTATGACAGAAAGTACTTGGGAAGCTTTTGGGAAGCCTACTATGGTACCTTCATTGGGAAGAATAGGTTTGTTTAAAGGAAAGATGATAACCCTATGTGGAAGAGTTACTAATGTACTTGTTATCATTCATGGAACATCGACAAAAAAATAATTTGAAGTTATTAGGTTTGTTGAGAACAACACCCCTTTTCCACTTTTGCTAGGAACAACTTGGATCGAGAAGGATCAGATCAGAAGGAAATAAGAGGAAGAAGCTACATAAAAGAAAAAGCAAGAACTAGGGGATTTCATAGATAGAAAAATAGATCGACTGATAGAAGAACGAGAAGTTGTGTCAAAGCAACAAAAGTTAAGAGAAGTAGTTGTCGAGGTTGAAAGAACACAAGAATATTTGAGGACCTATCCATGCAAGAAAGGAATACATATACCCAATAGTTAATAAGAGAAGAGAATTTAACTTCAAACCCTTTGAGCGCACATCAACAGTGCGAAGTCACTTCGCTAAGAGAAGATAAGAATAAGAATGGAAAGGGAAATCCATAAATAGTTAGAGAGACTCAGAGCACAGGAAAGAAGGAAATGAAGCTCAACAAGAAGAAGGCTAAGTTGGAAAAGCTACATGAATTTAGAGAGAACAGATGGAAGATTTCACAGATTGGAATTTCGCAGAAGGCAGGTTTGAAGGATTTGAACCTCGTCGGAACAACAAAACCGCGCAGAATGGGACTTCGCCCTGGTGAAGCTATATGACCGTTGGAGGTGCCCCAACTGTTAGAACGATGCTCCGAACGACTATGAAACACATTTATGGGTGAATAGACCACATTTGGGATGTTGAGACCACGCCATAACAGGCAGATTCACATTGATGGAAGCAATCCTTCCCGTTGGAAGAATCTGTTATGATGCTCACTTATTTAATCCATCTGATGCTGTGCCAGGACCACTTTTTGCTACCCGTGATTATCTGAGACAAGAAACAAAGTGATTGTGTGTGTTGAGTTGTGCTATCAGATCTCGCCATCTATTGTTTACCCCACTATTCGTTCACCTACCCTGACTTATTTGTTAACAGTGAGAATGTCGATCGAGCACATTGAGCTAGAGAAGTTCGTCGAAGAGGTTCTGAAGAATTTTATGGATGATAAAGCTACGTTGGAAGGAATATAGGTGTTGTCAACTAGGGGACTGCAAGCCTCCCCCTCGACTGGATGTCGTTCAGGCTGTGTCAACCCTGCTACTGAGAAGCGAAGTAAGCTTCACGAYGATCTGGCTAATGCGAAGCAGATCCCGTCGGTCTTACCARATTATATCTCGCCTTTGGCTGGGGCAGTTAACCATGACAACATTCCACGGGACTTCGAATACACATTTATCACCGCGTACATTCTGAAGGGAATACACATAGTTGGAACCTAGTTAGGACATATACCAGCATTTAAGAACAATGATTTCAACCTTGGATGTAGAAAAAACTACGCGATGCTCACACCCCATAGATATTTGATGAAGATGACTGGGAAGAAGCCTCACATAGTCTCCCCACCTTAGATTAAGGAGTTCGCGCAATCCACGATACTGAAAATCATGAAGATCCCTCATTTTGGTCGATATCAGGAGGTTAACATTTGCGTTAAACTCCTCTTGACATGCTATCATGGAGGATATCTGTGGCTCGACATTCACATTACTGTGGATCCAACATTGATCCACCTGATCACAGGACTAAGCATGCAGGGACCTGACCCTCAACAGTTCTACCCAAGGAAGACTTCAGATTGCTCCCTAGCACAGTGCATTAAGGAGGCATACGATGAAGTTAAGAAGGGAAAGCGAGGCTACAAGGTAGCCTCCATCCAGGATGGTGCAATGTGCCTAGATTTCCAACTCATAGTTGGAAATCTTGTCAGAAAGAACCTCTCCATTCAGGTCACCAGGTTCATGGTGGGCCTCGCAGGGAAATGCATGGAGAGGATGCAGATGAATTGGACAAGCTACCTCGTCAACGATCTCGAGAAAGACTATCATGAAGTGCATGATCAGGGATACGAGGCCATTTCAATTGGTTTCTTGTGTTGATTGCATTTGTCGCTTGGAAAATACTGGAGGGAGCAACTTTTCCAGAGATTGAATCGTCGGAGTCGTTGGCCGCGAGGTTCTCCACCTTATGGTATATGAATGATATTTCAAAGCAATGATAGTCGAATGCAGTATTCAATGACTACTATCAACAACTAAAGGTTTCTACTGAGTCATTCCTACACATGACACCGCGCACCTTGCACCAATTCCAACCACTAGCTAAGTTACATGCAGACCCGCACTTTATTTGTATCACTGTGCACAAGGATGAGAGTAAGGAAGAGTTACAGTCCTATTATAAGCTGACCAACGAAGACATGGAATAGATCATGAAGGAGTGGCCGATAGAGTTCCTCGTACCAATTGATGATGCAAAGCTCTCTGACCCTAACATCATCGAAAGCCCCTTGGTCACCCGGTTCGTGTATGCAGGACAAACCAGTGAAAAGAAGAAAAATAAAAAGGAGGAAGTTTAGAAAATAGAGGCTGATGAGGAGGACAACGCCTCAGAAGAAAGTAGACCTAACTCGCCCATAGGAGGAGAAGGAGATGAAGTAAATCAAGAAGTAGGCGTGGATGAAGGAGAAAAACAAGGAGAAGGCGAAGCTACACCGGAAGGATCCCCCTACTGAGGCAGAGACATCTAAGAAGAGGAAGGTTTCTCCATAGAAACCTTTAGCAAGAAAGAATACGTGCACCAGTAAGCCCCAGCTAGAGGCTATGCTCATGGAGGATGACATCAGTCTAGTCCGCAGAGCAATGGAGGATGCGTCTGAGGACCTATTATAGATATATGGAGTGAAGCAAGAAGAGATGTATGTAAGAGTTGGGAAGGAACTGAAGGAAATACAATGAGCCATTCAATTGAGTCACACAATGCCTACTGCGTCTTCCTCATCGAAGATTGTAGAGTTGGGGGATGAGCCAGCCCAACTCCGAAGACTGGAAGATGCAACAGAGGTTCGACTTCAATGAGTCCAAGAGGAAAAGGAAAAGGCTATAGAAGCCATGAAGAAACAAAAAGAGGAGATATTGGAGCAAATACAAGTTGTGCAGTACTGTGTAACCGTGTATGAAAACAAGAAAGATGATTTCCGGGCGATGCTCGAGGAAGACAAAGTGAAGATACAAAGGGAAAAGGATCAACATCTCACAGAGAAAAATGCATTCAAATAAGTGGTGAGAAAATCACTTCACTTTGTGCTAGGCTTGACACAGGAGGAACATGAGGCAGTCGAGGTTCAAGTGATGAAGCTCACTGAGGCCATCCAACAACTTCAAGAAAGGGTAACAAAGTTGGAGATCCAAGCAGTTTCGAGCACTCTGCAGGAAGTACGTGATTAGAGGGAGGAAGTCGCTAAGAGTGTAGTGGAAAGGATCAGAGTCCTCACCTTAGAATGCAAGCAGCTAAGAACAAAAGTTCGCAGACCTACGAATGCCTCACGAAAGACCCATAACTTAGGAAGTTGGAAGCACAACTATAGGAGGCACAACAACAGGCATTGACAGTTCAAGCGTAGATGAAGTCACTCACTGGGATCGAGAGAATGAAGAGATCACAAGAAGAACGTGCGGCCCAGCAGAAGATTACTGCCATCCAGGGAAGAGTAATTGTAGTCACACAAAGGCTACAACTAGTGCAAGAGGAAGCCTGCGTGATGTTTGAAGAGATCGAAGGACAAGGTTCGCAACTAGACCAAGTGGTTGTGACAGTGGAACAATGCCTGGAAGGGCCTGTTACAGAGAAATTGATCTAGGATTTTGTTGAGCAGGAGGCTTAGGCAAAGCAGTAGGTTGAGGCAGATCGAGCTAAGCTCAAGGCCTTCTAAGCAGTGTTGCCCAGATCTGAGTGACTTAGGATGAGTCACAGGTGAGTGTTGGGGGCCTTTTGGCCCTTGACCAAGTTTTGAGGAAACATCGATCGGGTTTGACCACTTTTTGACTTCGACAGGATGGTCGAAGATGGAGTGCCCAGATGAAGCTGAGATCGTGGGATATCACTTGTTTTGTGGGCTTTGTGAACCCATAATGGGGTTCTTAGGGTTTTATAACGGGTATGGGATGTTGGCCCATGGGTTTATCCATGATTAGGCCCTTTTGTAAATGTAAAAGTATAAATAAGAATAAGATTGTAAGAATGAGTAGTGGTAGAAGGGGTTGTAAGTAGCTAAGTGCAAGAGGCAAGTAGTTCTGAGTTTCTTTGTGCAACAAACCATGTATGTAAGGCTCTATGCTTGTTAGAGGATTTGGCTATGTGCCTTGACCTAATTTTGGGAAGGTGGATCTGATGCTTAGTGCGCAGATCACCTGTCCAATGCGAAGCTTGGATTTGTGTCTTAGTGCACAAAAGCGGATGGATGTAAGAGATTCAAGACTAATAAAGAAGAAGAAGCAGTTGGTGGACATAGTCCCACACTGGGGTGAACCACATAAATCTTGTGTTGGTGGTTTTCTTTGTGCTATAATGTTTATGCTGTGGATCTTCTTAGTGCATTGACTGTTATGAATGATAGATAGTTCTATGGATGCTTAAATCTTTGTATATGTTAAATGTGTTAGATATGACTTATGATGCTAAGTATAATGTTTATTTCGTCATTGTTACTGCGTCGATTTATACTTAGGTTTTGTTCTGTGATGTGAATGAATATGATAACTAATGCATGTTGTTCTTAAGTACTCTGTGAAGTAATTATAATCACAGATCTATGTCCCAGCTCGGTTACAGACACCTAAGTCCTGTAACCCCCTTGCCTCTACCTCGGGTGAGACTTCACCTGCTTCGTAGGTCTTGTCGAAAGGGCCAATAGTTATGGTTTTGTTGGTGCATTGTTGAAGTGTTGAACCCTGGGTCTGCCCCTATGCCAACATGCTACATGGATCGAATTGGTATAGATATCAAGTAATATTTTTTTTGTGGACCTGACCATATATTGTGGGTGACCTATCTCAAAATACTTGTTGAATAATGTTGATCACAAAGGTATACCTCATTGACACTCCTTCTGGTGGAACCGATGCCCCATGCTTGCAACTATAAACAAAACCATGGAGAACATGGTCACCATATTGGAAAACTTGGTCACCCATATTGAAACTTAGATATTTCAACTCCTAGAAATGTTCACAAAGGTTGCCTCCTTGGATGGCATGAATATCTAGATCTCTCAGATTTTAGACACCCTATCCAATGTGACCAATTGGTAGGAGCATCAACTGGATCTAGAAAGTGGGGAGTCCTTTGCAAATGGTGAGCATCACATTAGACCACCTTTTAAGGATAACAATATGTGGCACATATTTCCCATAGTAAATTTGAACACACTTAATGATCTTGACCCCATAGGTTTGGTTACTCTAATGGAACATTACTTCTCCCTCCTTGGTATTAGTGATGATATGATGAAATATTGAGTGGGTGTGTTATATTGAGAATGTTGTAAATGGTGGAAATGGCATAAGAAATTGTATGGGGGGTACATTCTCTTAGAGTTATTTTTGTGAAATCCATATATGTTCATTTTGAAACATATACTCATTTTTTGGGATGATTGACCAAGTTGCACTAAATAGGCCCAATTGAAGACTTTATAGAAACTTTAAAGCAACTGGAAATCTGTATAGAGGGCATGAATGCTTAATTTTTCAAATAATGTTTTATCAGTGGTCTAAAAGAGGAGATTAGAGTAGGAGTCTTCATGGCTCACCTAGCTACTTGGTTGAAGGCCTATCAATGAGTTAGAGAAGAAAAGATGGTGGTCAATGCATAAACCGAAAGACCTTATTTTATTCTTTACTCGAGACTCTCTCTAGTAGCTACAACCACCCTCACCTCTCCTAATCCCTTGAGGGTCCACAAGTTGACCCAAGAAGAAGCAGTCGAATGCTAATGCCTCAAACTTTGTAATAATTGTGATGATAAGTATTTCAAATTTCATACATGTAAGGAACATAAATTATTTCAAATTAATGTGGCCCAATTCGACCAACCTAAGGAAATTTATGAGGATGTCACTATTGAATTGGATTTAGTAGAAACCACACATCCTCCTCAGGAAGAAACCACCCTAGAGCCTCCTTGTGAGGAACCTTGAATTTCTCTCCATGCTTTATTAGGAATTTTAGTTCCCTAAACCTTGAATTTGATTGGCTACATCAAGCACTAAAAGATGATCATTTTAATTGATACTAAGATCACCCACAATTGTATTCATCAATGAGTTACAAAAGAAACCCATTGTTATGTCCATGCAATACACAATATTAAAATTATGATAGCCAATGGTTGTATGATGAAATGTGGTGGCAAGGTGAGAATGTAAGACTTCCAATGGGGGACTATTAGCTAAAATCCCACATGTTCACTATTGAAATGTGGATGTGGTGTAGTTCCCAAAACAAAACAGTTATGAACATTGGGTCCAATTACAATGGATTTCAAGGAATTATACATGAGATTCACTAGGGAGGGCCATAAACATACCCTCAAGGGGATCAAGATCGACTCTCTGGAAATTATTAGCTCTCACAATATGCAAAAGCTATTTAAAAAAAAAAAACCATTTTGGAATTATTGTCCAATTTAATGCCATCCAAGTTATGGACATGCCTCCACAAAAAATTCACCTTGATCTACAGTTGGTCCTATCTAAGCATCAACACGTATTTGAAACACCCCATTTCTTACCCTCTTCAGGTGGTGAGCATGATCATGGTATTTCACTAATTCTCGATAGTCAACCACACAATGTGCATCCTTATAGGTGTCAATTTGAACAAAAGAATGATTAAAAATATTATTCATGAATTGTTTGGGTCTACTATAATCCATCCTAGTACTAGTCTTGACTCATCACTAGTAGTCATGGTATTGAAGAAAGAAATTGATTGTCACATGTGTCTCAAATTACGTGATCTCAATAAGTTGACCATCAAAGATAGATTTCCTATCCCATTTATTGACGATCTCTTGGATGAGCTTCATGGTGCCAAGTTCTCACTAAACTAGACCTTTGTTCAAGGTACCACAAAATCTAGATGAAGGTAGTGGACATTCCTAAGACTACCTTCTGTACATTAAGGAAATTATGAGTTATTAGTGATGCCTTTTGGTCTTTATAATACCCCAACCACCTTTCAAAGCCTCATGAATAATATTTTTTAGACCTTTTTGCGCAATTTTGTGCTTGTATTATTTGATGATATCTTCATTTATAGAAAAACCTCATAAGCATATGCGGGGCATGTTAATGAATCCCTACAACTAATCCACCATAACTAGTTCTTCCTCAAACATTTAAAATGTTAACATTGTGCTTCTAAAGTGGAATACTTGGGTCACATAGTTAATGAGATAGAGGTGCAACTAGATCCCAAGAAAATTGAGGCTATGCAATATTAGACATGCCCTAAGACTCTGAAGATATCACTTAGTTCCTTAGGAATTATGGGATACAGTAAGAAGTTTGTAAAGAAATATGGATGAATTGTTTCTCCATTAACCAACCTGCTTAGAAAGAATGAATTTGTATGGAATAATTCCATTAAGTAGGCCTTTTTTTCTTTAAAGGAAGTTATGTGTACTAGACTTGTCTTGGCAGTGCCCAATTTTGCTAAAACTTTTGTCTTGGAATGTGACACCTTTGGTAGATGTATTGGAGAAATGATAATATAAGATGGACACCCATTGGCATTCACTAGTAAACAATTACATGACAAAAAAAATGGGAAATTCCACCTTTGAGAAAGAAATCATGGCCATCCTTCATGTGGTCGATACTTGACGCTCACATCTCATTAAGATGTGCTTCCAGATCAAGGCACACCACCATATTTTGAATTATTTTTGGAACAATGGTTGTAATAACTAGATAAAAACAAGTGGGTCACTAAGAAGCTAGTTATGATTGTGAGGTCATATATAAGAATGGAAAGGAGAATGTGGTAGTTGATGCTTTGTCTTGAAAATATGAGGAGTGTTCTCTCTTTACTTTATTCTTACCAATACTAGATTGGATTAAAGAGGTCTAATAAGAATGGTTGGCTAATGAAAGGATGGTTCAACTCATCCAATGACTTCAAGAGAACACCAACCCCCTATAGGATATACTTGGTATAAATATACCTTGCGATATAAAGGGTGTATTTTTCTAGTACATGATTTTTCTTTAAAACAATGGGTGTTAAACGAGTTACATTCATCCCCTCCAGTCGATCACTTCAACATTTATAAAATTTATGAAAGAGATAAGAACTCCTTTTGGGAAGGAATGAAAAAGGACATCCACACTTTTGTAGTTGAATGTGATGTTTGTTAAAGGGACATGGTTGAAATAATGAAGACTACCAAGGCATTGCAACCACCATTGATCCCAACCACTATTTGAACTAACCTTTCCATGGATTTTATAGTGGGCCTCCTAAAATCTGGCAACAAATCTATCATCATAGTGGTAGTTGACCATCTTTCCAAATATGTTCACTTTTCTTCCTTACTACACCCATTTACACCCTCCATAGTTGCACAAGTATTCGTGGATAAAAATTTTAAGTTACATGACATGCCCACTTCCATTGTGTTGGACTGTGATTCCACCTTCACTAGCAAACTTTAGTAGGGTTTGTTTCAACAATAAGGTACACATTTGAGCATGAGTGAAACTTATCATCCCCAAATAGATGGTCAAACCGAGTTGTTAAAAAAAATCTTGGAGAGTTACTTGTGATGTTTTGTAGTAGACATACAATGTCAATGGGTTCAATGGATACCCCTTGTTGAATGGTGGTATAATACCACTTATCACAGTGTCAACAAAATGCCACCATATGAAATTTTCTATGGACAAAATCCTCCTTTAGTTTCTTCATATTTACCAACCACACCCAAGGTTTTGGAAGTGAATCACACACTTACTAGAGCCACCATTCTCCACACACTTAAGGATAACTTGGTTTTGGCTCGAAATAGAATGAAGTAATAGGATCATAACATTGATCCAAGAATTATTTTGAAGAAGGGGATTAGGTGTTCCTTCATCTCCAACCTCATAAGTAGAACTCTCTCAAAGACAAGGGATCCCATAAGCCCGTGTGAAATTTCTATGGACCCTATAAGATACTCCAATATATTGGACAAGTTGCTTATCAATTGGATTTTCTAGCACACTCCAAGATACACTCAATATTTCATGTGTCCTATTTGAAGGTCATGGGGCCAAATTTACAAGCTAGACCATCCTACTAGAACTTGATGAAGATGGTTTCATTTGGTTACAGCTGGAGGTAGTATTGGCCAGAAGAGAATGTTAATTGTACCAGTGCACAATTTGAGAAGTCCTAATATAGTGGAAAGATACACAATTGGATGACACCACATAAGAATCATCATTGATTTAAAAATGATTTCCAAAAGGCTCAATCCTTGAGGAAAATACTACGTTTGAAGGGGTAGGGCATGTTAGGGCCCTACTCTAACTTTCGTACTATGGTGTAATTTTAAGTTAGTCAATTAATGTACAAGGCCATCTTCTCTGAATAAGGCCCATTAGGTAGTGAGTGGATAATTAATCAATGGAAAAGGGTCATATTTACTAAATAAGGCCCACTAAGTGGTTGGTGCTCATTAGTGATGGGACCAAGCATTTAGAGTTTTTCTAGAGAGAAACCATTTACAGAGTTAGTAAGCTATGTAATTTTTGTTAAGTGTTTTTATTGTAATGAAGCTTTGCTCAACAAGAGGTTGCCTCCTTGAAGAGGCCCATGAACATTGCTCTCTCTTTTCTAGATTAATAATAAAAGTGATTACATTCTACATGTCAATATCATTATCTCTCTTGTATACTTTTCTAAAACTTATATTTCTTGAATATTGCTCGATCATGATTACAGTTTCTATTGGTTAAGTATATTATAGATTGTGTCTCTACTTGTACTTGGTGTTGTCTTTCTAAAAAATATCTTGAACTTGTTGTTGGATATGTTAGATTAGTTCAACAAATTTGGTTTCTCTATCGGTCACAGTCTAAGCATGTGATGCAATAGGAAAATCTACATCAATTAAGGTCAATAGTTGGAACACCCTGCACACTTGAAAAAGGGTTGTGGCTAATAGAAATGTGAAGGGTTATGTTGTAGCTATGTTGAACATAAGGAAGGATTTCATCTCATGTACATGGATTGTAACGTACCCAACCCCTAGCTCGATCACATTACAAAGTGGTATCATCCTCATTTCCAAACCCCAAACTAGCGATGTGTACTGTAAATATAGCGCGTGGTTGAAGAGCCAAGCAATGTATATTGTAAATGTGATGTATGGCGGAGAACCAATATGTAAACAATGTAAATTAAAATATAATGAATAAAAATGTATCGTCAACTGCAGATGGACATAGATGGATATTGGAGGCTACATATCCACAAGAGAGGGTAAGGTTCCAAGGGGGAGAGTTACCCAAAATCTATTGAACCAAAACCCATTTCCTATTTTTCTCTAAATTATTCTTGCCATGAACTTTCCATTAGTTGTTGAGTGTTCTAGAGCCTAATCATTGAATTCATGTAAGAGGTTTGGTGTGAGAGTCACTTCCCATATTTATTGAGAGCATGGAGACTTAGTACAATCAGCTTGGGGAAGAGTGCAAGTCAAGCAAACAAGAGAAAGAGAGGAAATTTGTATGCAGAGGGGGACTAGTTTTTTTACACATTCACGTTTTTGCATAGAGAGTTGTTTTTACATGGATATTTCTGACTAGGAATGGAGTTCTGAGTGTGGGAGCTCGTAGGAAATTGTTGTGGGTATGTTTGGATGTTGTTTGGAGCTATAATTTCATGGAGAAAGAGGATATGTGCCTGAGAGTGGCGAGTTGTTCAAAATTAGTCCAAGGAGCATGTGTTTTGGCTGTTGGGCAAATTTTTGTTGCAACTGTAGAATTTGTGAAGTCCCAGTAAGTAGAATTCCTATCCAACTTGTGTTGGAAGCCCTAGAGAGGAGTGGAAAGGCCTGAGTGTAGATTTTAACCTTGTACAATTATTTACTGCAAACATATTTTCAGTAAAAGAACAAAAAAGATACATTGGAAAATACACACATTACACATATATTTTTCCTCTGGAAACCCAAAACCGTGAAAACCAACATATTTTGTATTCACTCATATCATACATTGTTTACAATACAATATACTTATAGGAGCCAGTGACATCCAAAACCATAACTCAATGAACTGGATTAATCAACAACCCTAATTCCTTAACTAGAAATAAAAATCCATCGACAAAAAACCATGTGTCAAAAAATCGCCCAACAACGGACATGAAATTCTAGGCGACATGAAAAACAAGGAAAAAATGTGACACGTTTCTCAGGGCAAAAAAATAAATCTCGGAGGCACTGCCCATGAACACCTGCGACCCCCAAAGGGGGGGGGCTGGTCGTCCCCCCTCAAACCCCCCTGCAAGCCCAAAGCAACGTAGTAGACATTAGATCTCATCGTGTAAAGAATATAACACATACCCATCATTCTCCCACTTGTTGTTTTCTTTGCATACATGGGGTTACAAGGTTACATAGTCAACAATTCCCATAGATCCTCTACACCAAGAGAACTTCTCAGTGCTCACAGATTTTGTTAATGATTATGCAACATTCTTCAAAGTGTCCACCTTCATCAACAACACTTTCTTTTCTTCAACCATGTCTCTCACAAAGTGATATTGAACATCAATATGCTTTGTCTTTGAATGATAAGCCAATTTCTTCACCAGAAAAATCGCACTCTGACCATCACAATCTATCCTTACATATTTTTGTACCAACCCAATACCTAAACACAATATTACTTCCTTACTTTCATGAGTGGCTGCCATGTATTAAGCTTATGTAGTTGAAAGTGCAACTACAGACTATCTTTTTCTCATCCAACTAATTGCTCCTCCAAACAGGTTAAACACATACCCACTTGTAGATCTCCTACGATCTAGATCTCCAACCCAGTCTGCATCCATAAAGCCATGTATGTCCAACATGTTAGAAAAACAGGACCACGGAGCAATAAAATAAAACAAATGCAGAAACAAAACACATAAAATACACAATACAAGAGAGACACAGATTTACATGGTTCACCCAGTGTGGGCTACGTCCACTAGAGAAATTGTCAGGTCCTTTCTTTATTATTATCCATCAAAATGAAGGGATACAACCTACAGCAAAACCCGTTGTAGGTTCCTCTTCTTTCTCTCACAGTATCCTCTCTCAGAATATAATACTCACCAACCTACATAGCTGCAATACATTTCCCTCATAAAAGAGGGTTGCTTTCTAGGGAAAAAAACCCTAACATAATCTCTATCGTTAGATCTGCAACCTTATAATGAACGGTCCAGATTTACAATGAAATTACAATATACTTTTACAAGGCAATTTTTGCTTCGGGGGCTTCACCCCCGAACCCCCGCTGGGGGCCCGCTTGCCCCCAGCCCTGGGGATAGCCCCCCCGAACCCCGCAGAGGGGGTACCCCCCCTCTACACTCCCCCGCATGGAAGAGTGTACATATTTCTGGGGTGTAAATACTTCATGGGGTATAAACACGACTGAAAGTAAAAGACCTCTAAATCAGGAAGATAATCAGGCTTCACAACCAACAATCTCCCACTTGGAGACTGATCTCAACAACTCCACCGCTGTTTTATATGATGGAATCCAAACCTTCTTAGACCTGGCAAATTTCTCATCTTCATATTCATTCTTTAAGACCAACTAAAACTGAGCAGGAACTCAGTGTCTCCCTGGTTACTCCCTTTGTTAACATGTCTGCAGGATTCTGGCTAGTGTGTATATTTTCCAGCTTCAATTGTCCATATTCCAAGGTGGATCGTATGAAGTGGTACCTCAACTATATATTCTTAGTCTTCGAATGGAAGGCTGAGTTCTTTGCAAGGTGAATGGCACTCTGATTGTCACAGTACAACCTGTTGTTCTCCTGCTTCTTTCCCAATTCCTCCATAAACCTTTGTAACCAAATCATCTCTTTACTAGCCTCTGTAG
>ML806198.1:16081-41010 GCA_009831015.1 Picea engelmannii | reverse complement strand
TCCATCATCTGCAGCGAGTTGCACACTTTATAAAATAAGTTTTCTAATTGTTGTGTTTAATTCCGTTAAATGTTGATATGTATATTTGTTGTGCGTCTACTCTGAGTTAGCTTTGTTAATGTTTCTTGTTGTGAGCATAATGATGCACTTAAATACATGTTTATATGGTCGAATTTTACTGTATGTTATATAGCTATTTCTACGCACAGTTGAGAAACTGTATTTACATTTTTGTAGAGCATGGACAAATGATGAACTTGTATTTCTTGTTGTAGGTTAATTTCCACATTTAAATTGGTATCATAAATTTTATTGGGTCATTTTAGTAGTGACGTGACCCAGCTAGGGGCTGGGTACGTTACAAATTGGTATCAAAGCTATTGTTCAACACTGGACCCGTATGGTCCAAGAACCAACACGAATTTGGATAAATTCGTTGTTACAGACCTTGGTCTGAGGGAATTGGGAAAAATGGTGGAAAACCATAGTGAAAATCCCTAATTTCGTGGGGAAAATCGAGATTAGTTTCCCAAAATTGTCTGAGACATTTTAATGGTGTCGAACGACCATACCACATAATTAAAATCGGCCTACAAGGTCAAATTTTGTGTTTTAATGGAGGCTGACGAAGCTGGGAGAGTTTAAAGAATCGACGACTAAGATCTCTTTTGATCTTGCAATCGACGACCGAGATTTGTTTTAATAAAACTAAAATTCCTAAGGATTTTGAAGTTTTGCAAGATTTCCAGACTGATGGCTGAGATTCACTTTGGCAGTTAAAAGTTAAAGGATATCAACGGTCCATATTTGCCTGGATTATGTTCGAAAATCATTAAGTGTTGAATTTCTCCAACTGAACTCACAGATGGTCGATGGTAAAATCAACAAGTTGTGTGAAGAGTGGGCGCAACAAGAAGGAATCTCTGATCATCGACGACTGATGGTCGAGGATCGATGAATTTTGGCCAAAATTTCTAAGTGTTGAGGATTGCCAACAAAACTTATCGATGGTCGACGGTCGACATCAAACGAGTTCCGTGAAGCATTTTCAACCACTGATGGAAATCGTAGATTGTTGATAGGTCAATGGTTGGGCATCGACCGATTTGGAGAAGTGTTTTGAAACAAGCGACAAAAGTTTCCAATGGCCGATGGGCTGGTGGTTGGGCGTTGACCAACTCGATGAGGAGTTCAAGTCATTCCAAAGAATCAAAAAATGGACAATGGAGGAAAGAGGATGATTATGTCATCATCCACGTGTCATACCACATCAACATCCATGTGACATGCCACATCAATAGTGCCACGTCATCCAACAGAAGTGGCTGATGGTTAAGTCGATCAATTTGGGGAAGTGTTTTCGACTGTCATCGGTGATTTTAGATCATCGATGGGTCGATGGTTGTGAATCGACTGAATTAGTGAAGAGTTTCATTATTAAACTAAAATCATCGATGGTCGATAGTCAAACCAACCAATTTAGAATTTGCACAAATTGACCGTCGGGGAGTTGGGATGATGGTCGACGGTCGGGTCGACAGTGTTGTGCGCGTCCAAGGGAGGTTTCCAATCGTCGATGGCCAATAGAGTCATATCAATGGTTTTTGTTTCACTCAATTTGAGATCAAGGGTTCATATTTAAAAGGTTGTTATAATAGTAAAACAATCAATTTTTTAAGAATTTTTCAAGTTTTTACAGGTCACGAACTTGGGAGCCAATTTTGAGGCCCTAAACAACATTTTTAGGTAGTCGAATACCACGTTATAATGATTTACGAAGGTGCATTTTATTTTTGTGGCGCAAATAAAAGATCTCGGAGAGAGATATCCAATAAGCTAAATGGTTTTCAAAATGGAGCTCGCAAGAGAAAGCTACAACCAAAACAGTAAGGGTAAAATTTTGGCACCAAATTTACTTCCGAAAGGCATAACTCCATGCTCAAAAGTCCGTTTGGGGCACATGAGTAGTCGATGGAAATATTATGACCCATAGAAGCTAGAGGTGGAGTCACAATTGGGTTATGGGTACCTGAAAAGGTATTGGGAGTGAAATATGGCACTTGTAGCATATAGGGATAAATTGGGTAAAACAGTTAAAACTCCTTCAGACCATAACTTTTAGCTCAGAGCTCAAATTTGAGAAAAAAAATAGTCATTGGAAAGGTATTGAGGAGTAGAAGACATCAATCAACCCATAATTTTGAATTAGGTGTTATATTTTCTCAAAAAGCGATAGAAGAGATTGTTGTAGCAATAAATGAGTTGAAATTGCGGCATGTGGATGTTATAACTTTTCACTCATAACTCAGAATGAGCCATGAGTATAGTCATTGGAAAGTTGTTTTGGAGAGGAATGCATTTCAGGAATAAGATTCTATAATAATGCATTAATATTCTTCATAATTTGAAATGAATAATTACGGGTAATCTAATTAATAAATATTTTGCAATATGCTTACTTCTAACAACAATCATTACATGCACAGTTTTGCAAAATTAGAGATACAAAAAAGTAGAATTTAGTTCATACATGAGAACTAGAGATATGTGTTAAGTTTTGAGATATTATTAGGTTTCTTTTCAATTTACTAGATAACAATAACATAGGTAGGATCACTGAGAGAAACACAATCACAAGATACATAGCATTTATCCTAGGAAACCCTCATGGGGGAGAAAACCCGATGAAAATTCCTTAATATAGATAGCCAATACAATTCCAAGACAATAAACCAAAACACTAGAGAATATCCAACACTAAGCAATGTGCCTCTCTCTCCCTTCTTCTCCCAACTGTAGCTACCAAACTTGTGCACTGGATGAACGAATGAGTGAGTGAGTTAATGAGGTGTTGGCTTCCTTTATTTATACAAACTAGCAGGTGCTGGAAAGGTGTCTCTTCATTGGGCAGGGCCAACTTGTCTTATTAGTGGTTAAAACCATTTTAATTATCCTGGGGGCTGACTTCTCAATTTGCATATTATATTTAGGGTTTGACCAATCCACAAAAAGGGATTTGGTCAATTGAAATGCTCGGCATGATCAATCCACAAAAGGGGATTGATCTAATGAATAATGACTTAATAATAAATAGAATACTCTTTATAGTTACAATATTTCAAAACTCCCCCTTAACAAGAAGGGTATTCTACAACATGATTAGGAGAGAGAGAGGGAAGCAACATCAACAACATTTGGAACACTGACTGGCATATCTATAGATCATTAGAAGTTTTTCTCATCATCATCGTTCACAACATGGAGCTGGAGTATCATCATCATCCTCATCAACATGAGGCTAGAGTATCATCATCAACATCTTCAGCAATAAGTTGAAGTGACATCATCATTATCTGCATCAACATGGATTAGTATAACACTAATACATCATCATTATTAATAACAACACGAGGATGATACAACATCAACAACAACAACATCACAGTACGAAGGATGAAGCATCATCAACATCAACACTAGGTTGGAAATCTTCAGCACGAAGCTGGCATATCAACAACATCAACACGAGGCTGGAAACATTCAGCACGAAGCCATCATCTCAACAACATCATCACGGAGCTAGAAATCTTCAGCATGAAGCTGGCATCTCAAAAACATCAACATGAAGCTGGCATATCAACAACATCAACAGGAAGATGGAAATATTCAACACGAGGCTGACATCACAATAACATCATCACAAAGCTGGAAATCTTCAGCACGAGGCTGGCATCACAACAACATCAACACAAAGCTGGAAATATTTAGCACGAGGCCGGCATCACAACATCTTGTGTTACTCTGAAAGATCCAAAGGATCTGCCCGGAAATCAAAAGATTCCCTAGGATATAAAATCCTAAAGGAGCTACCACTATTGACCAAAGCTATCATATACATTCACAAGTACTCTGACATCCCATCCTTACGAACCTTCGGGATCTGCCCAGGGATGATCAATCCCCTGAGATATAAAATCCTAATTGAGCTACCCGCTATTGGTCAGGATACCATAGTATCAACAACATCACTCCCCCTTTAAAGGGAGGTCCTTTCGAACTATACCAAGCTTGTCTTGAAAGTTCTCAAAATTTACACGAGACAAAGGTTTGGTCAACACATCTGCAACCTGCTCATTTGTGCCAACATAATGGAGCTTTTTAGCTCCTCTCTGCATCATATCATGAATGAAGTGATATCAGATCTCTATGTTCTTAGACTCATCATGGAACACATCATCTTTATACAACTATGGTTATCACTTAGGATCACGGTGGCTTCCATCTCCAGATAAAATAGATCTATCAACAACATTCGAAGATGCATGGCTTCACAACTGGAAGAACATACTACAATATATTCTGCTTTTGTCATGCTGAGACAAATACTTGATCGCATCCTACTCTACCATGAATTCATGGTTGACCTTAGACTGAAACATCATCGTGAAGTGCTCTTTCTATCAGAAACACTTCCATCTCAATCTGAATCAGTATATCCATACGTTCTGAAGTCATGATCTCTAGTATAAAAAAGACCAAAATCCAACATACCCTTAAGGTATCTCATCACATGTTTTGCAGCTACAAGGTGAACATGTCTTGGCTCTATCAGATACTGAATAAAAGGTGTTCATAGAAAAAAAAAAATATATGGTCTGGTATTCCTCAGATACATCAACGAACCAATAATTTGTCTGTATAGAGTAACATTAACCAATTCTGACGAGGTATCTACTAGGAGCTTCAACTTCATTTCCATGGGTGTGTTCATGGATTTACACTCCAACATATCAAACCTCTTCAGTATTTCAACTGCATACTTCCCTTGGTTAACGAAGATCTTCTCTAGGCTATGCCAAACTTAAAGACCTTAGAGATAATGCATTAGGTCTTTCATCAAACTTTGTAGCGAAATTCTTCTGCAATCTATGATGATATTTTCTTCATATTGTCAAGAATACATCATCTACATATAGTTGCAACATCACTGGCTCATCATTCATAATCTTGAGGTAAAGGTTAGAATAATCTTTTATTGGTAAAGCCCAAGATCGTTGGGAAACTGTCAATTCTGCCATATCAAGCTCTAGGAGCTTGCTTCAACCTATATAGAGCCTTCTTCAACCTATAGAACTAAGTCTTTCTATCTTCAACTTCAAACCAAATTTTCTCATTACATTATACCAATCTGGTACACTTGCTCAACTGCAACTCAATCTGCAGGATCATGTGCTAGCTCTATGTGCTTTCTACAAAGCACTATCTATCTTACGGTCTAGGAGTATGTCTTATACTCTCTCTGCAATTGTTCCTCTAGAACTAGGACTCTGCACCTACAACTACTCTAAAGATGAGAATGGTTGCTCCATTCTCACTATGACTGCTGAAATCTGAGAGTAACTCCTCTACTTCATCACGACAACAACTTCATCTGAAATTGAGAGTGGTTCAATAACTGATACTGAAGGTAGCTCTTCTTATTTCATGGAGGTAACTCTATCTTTTATTGTAATCATGTCTCCATGAACCAACTAATGTACTGCATCGACTTCCACCCAATTTTAAATATGGGGATTTCTTCCCCTGCATATCGTACTATATATGAATCATGGTTGTTCTGGTTGTCTTCATGAATACTGGAACTATTTCTTCAATAAGTGTCTCGTCGTAGTCTTCACCCTATTGTTGGGATAATCCTCTAGACACACATCGGTCTTTGTACATATGCAACATGTTTGATCTATATAGATCAATCTTGGAAGTCAATACTGACTTCTCTTCTAGTCTCACAGAAGAATCCATATCCTAGTCTTTCTAACTGGCTTCCTTCTCTATCACTGAAACAAGGGAATATTCCAAGAGATTTCATATCTCCTAGGAGCCTCTAAAGTCATGATCTAGTCTTCTCATGGCATCTGTCTCCCAGTCCTGGAAGTTGTCTCTTCATCTGATCCCTTCTTAGATCAGGTGTATCTTTGATTTCTTCTGAGTCTACAAGGAATTCATCATCTCTTACAAGGTATACTTGGGGTTGAATACCAAGTCTAAATAGGACATCATGTTTGACAACATATTTTATTTCTCTAAATACCACATCTCATCTAATCACAACCTTCTTGGTTTCTGGGTTCCAAATCCTATACCCTTTGAGACCATATTTATACCCAATAAAGATACACCTTTTTAGCTTTCTTATCTAGCTTACTCATGTTTTCCTTTGGAACATGAGCATAGGCCTCACAAAAAAATACCTTGAGATGTGTGAGAGAATGTTTCTTACCACTCCATACCTCTTGTGGACTCTTGTCATCCAGTTTTGATGAGGGTGATCTATTGACCCGGTAACATGCGTACTCAATACCTCTGCCTAGAATTCTTTCCCTAACCCGACACCACTAAGCATGCACCTTGTTTTTTCCATCAACGTCCAGTTCATCCTTTCTGCAACTCCATTATATTGAGGTGTATATGGAGTAGTCTTCTGCCTTGCTATACTAAACTTCTTACAAAATTCTTCAAATTCATTCTCGCGGAACTCTCCACCGTTATATATCCTCGACACCTTAATTATTTCCTCTATTTGATTCTCAAGAAGATCATTAAAATCTTTAAACCTATCAAAGACTTCAGATTTCTTCCTGAGGAAATATATCCAAGTATTCCTTGAGAAGTCATCTATAAATGAGACATAGTACACATATTCTCCCAATGATAGAACTAGCACAGGTCCAAACACATCACTATGAACTAGCTATAAAATTCCTTCTTCCCTCGTTGCACCAAAGGGGAATCCTACCCGATTATGCTTCCCATATACACAATGTTCACATAAATCAAAATCCAGAGAGTAATTAGACATACCTTCAACCATACCTTTACATGTAGTATTCGAAAACCCTTGTCTCTGATATGCCCCAGTCTTTGATGACACAGGATAACCTTTTCTCCAGAGACTGTAGAAGTTTTTTCTTCTTCAAATCCAATATCAAGAACAATGGAACTATTACACCCATTACTAATAGTTCTTCCTTGCATATTATATAGAGTTCCAAACCGAACTCCCTTCAACAATACCATTTCTCCTCAAACCATATTGCAGGTTTCCTTTTCAAATATTGTTTTTACCCCTGCATCATCCATTTGCTTAAAAAAATCAAATTTCTGGCCAATCCTAGGATGTGAAGAACACCAGGTAGTGTTCTAATGCTTCCATCTATGAGCCTCAACTTGAATTTCCCTGGTCCTATGATTCTGGTTGTCGAGTCATCACCGGGGAAAACATTACCTCCATCATACCTTTCATATTCACTGAACCACTCCCCGTGGGGAGTCATATGAAAGTATGCACCTGATTCAACCAACCATGCCTCATGATCTGCATGTGTTCTTGAATAATCCAAGCACACATCCCTTCCTTCTTCCTTGGAGGTATTTTCTTCTGTAGAAGGAGATTCTTCATATCCCTTCTTTTTCTCAACTTTGGATCTACATTGCTTCTTGTAGTGCCCTTCTTTTCCACATCTCCAACATACCTTTACAAACTTTCCGAGAGATTTAGATATATCCATAGACTTAGATCTCCCACTTGAGGATTTAGATCTATTTCTTTCCTGGGAGCGTCCTCTTGAAAATAATGCATATGTGCTCTGTCCTTCGTTGTTCTTCCATTTCATCTCCTCTGAAAACAAGGATGAGACCACTTCATAAAACTTCAAGGAAATTGTATTACTACCTATTGCCACAACGAGACTATCCCACGAGTCTGGTAAAGAGCACAATAAACTAATACACTTATCTTCATATGAAATTTTAATATCAACATATATTAACTAACTTACCACAGTATTGAAGGCGATCAAATGCTCTGCCACCGAGTCTCCATCTCTCATCCTCAGGTTATACAACTTCTTTCTCAGGAATAGTTTATTTACTAGGGACTTAGACTAATACAAATTCCCTAACTTATCCCATAAATCCTTGGTTGTAGATTCCTCTGACACATTCAATAATACTGAATCTAAGAGACACAGTTGGATTGTTCTCTTCGCCTTCTGATCCAACTTTTTCTAGTCATCTACTAAATTTCCTGTAGGTGCAGTACTTGGATCCACCGCAATCCATTGATCTTTGTCTACCAATATATTTTCCATCTTGAGCTTCCACAACTCAAAAAATTTCCCATTAAACTTCTTGATCTCCATTTTCAAACTGCTCGCCATTTCTCTTTACCTGAAGAATCAATACTGCAGATTTCCCACTGTAACAAGGCTTATCATAGTCTCGAGCCAAACCCTTGACCACGAAGGCATCCCCCTGAAGCCAGCAAGGCTTTGATACTACATTTAGATTTTAACCTTGTACAATTATTTACTACAAACATATTTTCAGTAAACTAACATAAAAGACACAATGACAAATACACACATTACACAAATATTTTTCCCCTAGAAACCCAAAACCAGGAAAACCAACATATTATGTATTCATTCATATCATACATCTTTTACAATACAATAAACATATAAGAGCTAGCGGCATCCAAAACCCTAACCCAATGACCTAGATTAGTAAACAACCCTAATTCCTTAATCGGAAATAGAAAACCATTGGCAAAAAACCATGTGCCGAAAAACCGCCCAACAATGGACACAAAAATGGAGGCGACACGAAAAACGAGGAAAAATGTGACACGTTTCCCAAGGAAAAAACAATTTATCGAGACTCAAACCCCCTCCCCCGGGTGCCCAGTGCAACGTAGAAAACACTTACGATCATCATGCAAAGAATGTAACACATACCCAACACTGAGGGACTATGAGAAGGGAAGGGGGATTCCATCCCTTGGGTTGTGCAGGTTGAGGGGAAGTTTGTTGGTGGACTGGAATTAGCTGAGAGTTTGACTGCTAAAAGGGGGACATTAACCAGCCTTAGGGACCTCTTTTTCTTGTGGATTCATAGCCCCATCTCGGGGATGTCTTGTTGTTGAGAACTAGAACAACAAGACTACGGTTGGGAGGAACGTCCATCCTCTGTAGCGAGTTGCACACTTTATAAGATAAGTGTTCTAATTGTTGTGTTTAATTTCATTAAATGTTGATATGTATATTTGTTGTGCATCTACTCTGAGTTAGCTTTGTTAATGTTTCTTGTTGTGAGAATAGTGATGCACTTAAATACATGGTTATATGGTGGAATGTTACTGTATGTTATATAACTATTTCTACGCACAGTTGAGCAATTGTATTTACATTTTTGTAGAGCATGGACAAATGATGAACTTGTATTTCTTGTTATAGGTTAATTTCCACATTTAAATTGGTATCATAAATTTTACTGGGTCGTTTTAGTAGTGACGTGACCCAGTTGGGGGCTGGGTAGCTTACAAAGTGGTATCAGAGCTACTATTCAACACTAGACCCGTATGGTCCAAGAACCAACATGAATTTGGATAAATTCGTTGTTACAGACCTTGGTCTGAGCGAATTGGGAAAAATGGTGGAAAACCATAGTGAAAATCCCCAATTTCGTGGGGAAAATTGAGATTAGTTTCCCAAAATTGTCTAAGACATTTTAATGGTGTCGAACGACCATACCACAGAGTTAAAATCGGTCTGTAAGGTCAAATTTCATGTTTTAATGGAGGATGATGGAGCTGGGAGAGTTTATAGAATCGACAACCAAGATGTCTTTTGATTTTATGATCGACGACCCAGAATTTGTTTTAATAAAATTAAAATTCTTAAGGATTTCGAAGTTTCGTAAGGTTTGCAGACTGATGGCTGAGATTCACTTCGGTGTTTAAAATTTAAAGGATATCAACAGTCCATATTTGCCTGGATTATGTTCGAAAATCATTAAGTGTTGAATTTCTCCAACTGAACTCATGGATGCCCGATTGTTGAATCAACAAGTTGTGCGAAGAGTGGGTGCGACAAGAAGGAATCTCTGATCGTCAACAACCGATGACCAAGGATCGATGAATTTTGGCCAAAATTTCTAAGTGTTGAGGATTGCCAACAAAACTTGTCAATGGTCGACGATCGACATCGGACGAATTCCATGAAGCATTTTCAACCATGGATGGAAATCGTAGATTGATGATAGGTTAGTGGTCGGGCATCGACCGATTTGGAGAAGTGTTCTGAAACAAGCGACAAAAGTCACCAATGGCCGATGAGTTGATGGTTGGGCATCGACCAACTCGATGAGGAGTTTGAGTCGTTCAAAAGAATCAAACAATGGACGATGGAGGAAAGAGGATGATGATTTCATCATCCATGTGTCATACCACATCAACATCCATGTGACATGCCACATCAACAGTGCCACGTCATCCAACAGAAGTGGTTGATTTTTAAGTCGATCGATTTGGGGAAGTGTTTTCGACTTTCATCAGTGATTGTCGATCATCGATGGGTCGATGGTCATGCATCGAATGAATTAGTGAAGAGTTTCATTATCAAACTAAAATATTCAATGGTCGATGGTCAAACCGACCAATTTAGAATTTGCACAAATTGACCGTCGGGGAGTTGGGATGATGGTCGATGGTCGGGTTAACAGTTTTTGGAAAACGTTGTGCGCATCCAAGGGAGGTTTCCAATCGTCGATGGCCAATCGAGTCATATCAATGGTTTTTTTTTCACTCTATTTGATATCAAGGGTTCATATTTAAAAGGTTGTTATAATAGTAAAACAGTCAATTTTTTAAGAATTTTTCATTTTTTTACAGGTCACGAACTTGCGAGCCAATTTTGAGGCCCTAAACAACGTTTTTAGGTAGTCGAATACCACGTTAACAAGATTTATGAAGGTGCATTTTATTTTTGTGGCGCAAATAAAAGATCTCGGAGAGAGATATCCAATAAGCTAAATGGTTCACAAAATGGAGCTCGCAAGAGAAAGCTACAACCAAAACAGTAAGGGTAAAATTTTGGCACCAAATTTACTTTCGAAAGGCATAACTCCATGCTCAAAAGTCTGTTTGGGGCACATGAGTAGTCGATGGAAATATTATGACCCATAGAAGCTAGAGGTGGAGTCACAATTGGGTTATGGGTACCTGAAAAGGTATTGGGAGTGAAATATGGCACTTGTAGAATATAGGTTTAAATTGGGTAAAATAGTTAAAACTCCTCCAGACCATAACTTTTAGCTCAGAGCTCGAATTTGAGAAAACAAATAGTCATTGGAAATGTATTGAGGAGTAGAAGACATCATTCAACCCATAATTTTTAATTAGGCGTCGTATTTTCTCAAAAAGAGATAGACAATATTGTTGTAGCAATAAATGAGTTGAAATTGCAACATGTTGATGTTATAACTTTTCACTCATAACTCAAAATGAGCCATGAGTATAATCATTGGAAAGTTGTTTTGGAGAGGAATTCATTTTAGGAATAAGATTCTATAATAATGCATTATTATTCTTCATAATTTGAAATGAATAATTACGGGTAATCTAATTAATAAATATTTTTCAATATGCTTACTTCTAACAACATTTACTGCATGCACATTTTTGCAGAATTAGAGATACAAAAAAGAAGAATTTAGTTCCTACATGAGAACTATAGATATGTGTTAAGTTTTGAGATATTATTAGGTTTCTTTTCAATTTACTAGATAACAATAGCATAGGTAGGATCACCGAGAGAAACACAATCACAAGATACATAGAATTTATCCTGGGAAACCCTCATGGGGGAGAAAACCCAATGAAACTTACTTAATATAGATAACCAATACAATTCCAAGGCAATAAACCAAAACACTATAGAATATCCAACACTAAGAAATGTGCCACTCTCTTCCTTTTTCTCCCAACTAGAGCTACCAAACTTGCACATTGGATGAACGAAGGAGTGAGTGAGTTAATGAGGCGTTGTCTTCCTTTATTTATACAAACTGGCAGGTGATGGAAAGGTGTCTCTTCATTGGGCAAGGCTGACTTGTCTTATTAGTGGTTAAAACCATTTTAATTATCCTAGGGGTTGACTTCTCAATTTGCATATTATATTTAGGGTTTGACCAATCCACAAAAGGGGATTTAGTCAATTACAATGCCCGACATGATCAATCCACAAAAGGGGATTGATCTAATGAATAATGACTTAATAATAAATAGATTACTCTTTACAGTTACAATATTTCGAAACTCCCCCTTAACAAGAAGGGTATTCTACAACATCATCAGGAGAGAGAGAGGGAAGCAACATCAACAACATCTGGAACACTGACTGGCATATCTATAAATCATCGGAAGTTTTTCTCATCATCATAGTTCACAACATGGAGCTGGAGTATCATCATCATCCTCATCAACATGAGGCTAGAGTATCATCATCAACATCTTCAGTAAGAAGTTGAAGTGACATCATCATTATCTGCATCAACATGGATTAGTATAGCACTAATAATCATCATCATTAATAACAACATGAAGCTGATACAACATCAACAACAACAACAACAACATCACAGTATGGAGGCTGGAGCATCATCAACATCAACACTAGGCTGGAAATCTTCAACACAAAGCTGGCATCTCAACAACATCATCAAAAGGATGGAAATATTCAGCACGAAGCTATCATCTCAACAACATCAGCACGAAGCTAGAAATATTCAGCATGAAGCTGGCATCTCAACAACATCAACATGAAGCTGGCATTTCAACAACATCAACACGGAGCTGGAAATCTTCAACACGAGGCTGGAATCACAATAACATCAGCACGAAGCTGGAAATCTTCAACATGTGGCTTGCATCACAACAACATCAGCATGAAGCTGGAAATATTTAGCACAAGGTTGGCATCACAACATCTTGTGGTACTCTAATAGATCCAAAGGATCTGCCTAGGAATCAAAATATTCCCTAGGATATAAAATCCTAAAGGAGCTACCACTATTGACCAAAGCTAGCATATACATGCACAAGTACTCTAATATCCCATCCTTACAAACCTTCGGGATCTTTCTAGGGATGATCAGTCCCATGAGATATAAAATCCTAACTGAGCTACCCGCTATTGGTCAGGATACCATAGTATCATCAACATCACTCCCCCTTTCGAGGGAGGTCCTTTCGAACTATACAAAGCTTGTCTTGAAAGTTCTCAAACTTTACATGAGACAAAGGTTTGGTCAACAAATCTGAAACTTGCTCATCGGTGCCAACATAATGGAGCTTTTTAGCTCCTCTCTGCATCATATCATGAATGAAGTGATACTGCATCTCTATGTGCTTCGACTCATCATGGAACACATCATCTTTATACAACTATGATTATCATTTAGGATCATGGTGGCTTCCATCTCCAGATCAAATAGATCTGTCAACAACATCCAAAGATGCATGGCTTCACAACTGGTGGAACATACTACAATATATTAAGCTTTTGTCGTGCTGAGACAAATACTTGATCGCTTCCTACTCTGCCATGAAGTCATGATTGACCTTAGATTGAAACAACATCATGAAGTGCTCTTTCTACCAGAAACACTTCCATCTCAATCTGAATCAGTATATCCATACAATATGAAGTCATGATCTCTAGTATAACAAAGACCAAAATCCAACATACCCTTAAGGTATCTCATCACATGTTTTGCAGCTACAAGGTGAACATGTCTTGGCTCTATCAGATACTAACTAAAAGGTGTTCATAGAAAAAAATATATCTAATCTAGTATTCCTCAGATACATCAACGAACCAATAATCTGTCTGTACAAAGTAACACAGACCAATTCTAACAAGGTATCTACCAGGAGCTTCAACTTCATTTCCATGGTTGTGTTCATGGATTTACACTCCAAAATATCAAACCTCTTCAGTATTTCAATTGCATACTTCCCTTGGTTAACGAAGATCTTCTCTAGGCTCTGCCAAACTTCAAGACCTTAGAGATAATGCATTAGGTCTTTCATCAAACTTTGTAGCGAGATTCTTCTACAATCTGTGATGAGATTTTCTTCATATTTTCAAGAATACATCATCTACATATAGTTGCAACATCACTGGCTCATCATTCATAATCTTGAGGTAAAGGTTAGAATAATCTTTTATTGGTAAAGCCCAGGCTCATTGGGAAACTGTCAATTCTACCATATCAAGCTCTAGGAGCTTGCTTCAACCTGTATAGAGCCTTCTTCAACTTGCAGAACTGAGTCTTTCTATATTCAACTTCAAATCAAATTTTCTCATTACATTATACCAATCCGGTACACTTGATCAAAATCTGCACAATCATGTGCTAGCTCTATGTGCTTTCTACAAAGCACTATCTGTCTTATTGTATGGGAGTATGTATTCTACTCTCTCTGCAATTGTTCCTATGGAACTAGGACTCTGCACCTACAGCTACTATGAAGCTAAGAATAGTTTCTCCATTCTCACTATGACTGCTGAAATATGAGAGTAACTCCTCTACTTCATCACGACAACAACTTCATCTGAAATTGAGAGTGGTTCAATAAATGATACTGAAGGTAGCTCTTCTTCTTTCATGGAGGTAACTCTATATTTTATTGTAATCATGTCTCCATAACCCAACTAATGTATTGCACCGACATCCACCCAATTTTATATATGGGGATTGCTCCCCCTGCATCTCGTACTATATATGAATCATGGTTTTTCTGGTTGTCTTCATGAATACTGGAACTATTTATTCAATAAGTGTCTCATCGTAGTCTTCTCCCTATTGCCAGGAGAATCCTCTGGACACACATCAGGCTTTGTACATATGCAACATGTTTGATCTGTATAGATCAATCTTGGAAGTCAATACTAACTTCTCTTCTAGTCTCACAGAAGAATCCATATCCTAGTATTTCTGACTGGCTTCATTCTTTGTCACTAAAACAAGGGAATCTTCCAAGAGATTTCATATCTCCTAGGAGTCTCTGAAGTCATGATCTAGTATTCTCATGGCATCTGTCTCCCAGTCCTGGAAGTTGTCTCTTCATCTGATCCTTTCTGAGATCAGGTGTATCCTTGATTTCTTCTGAGTCTACAAGGACTTCATCATCTCTTACAAGGTATACTTGGTGTTGAATACCAAGTCTCAATATGAAAGGTTGAGTCAAGGTGGATTCCTTATCCTTTGACCAAGTCTATTGTGAGTTCTTGCTCTAATGTTCTATCATCTTTGGAGCCTTCTGCTCCTTACAATCAATCTCCATATGAAATACTTTGGATCTCAAAAATAAATTCTTCTTCATCTTCTTTTGTACAAGGATGTATACCGTCATGTACACAACTTGGGTAGTCTGCTTCATGTCTCATCTAATTTGTTGTCTTATGTAACCTTCACTATAGCTTCCTTAGGGTTATCACCTGTGACCTGGACCAAGGTTAACAAAACAACATGCAAGAATAATACTCTTTCGATAATAGTAATAAAACAATAGCATGAATAATCGTCACAGTAGATCCTTTAGAGATATCATTTGTGACCTGTTTGAAACAAAGATGAAAAGTAAGACATACAATACAAAATGAGATCAACACTCTTCTAGTGTTGTGATCAAACATTCATCCATGGTAACCTAGAACCAACACAAGAAGTTTCTCCTAAAGGAGATGTTAGTTGTATCTGGTAAATTATTACATTAAGCATTTATCTCAATATGCTCACATGCGGCCAAGTATAATACTTTTCAAAGACTACTACCTCAACCATAGTGTTTACTTGTAAAGGGGTAGTTATCAACTTGTCATGTGCAACTTTGAATCTTATCAACTTAATCAATCAAACCTGGAACTTGGATTTTTTCCTCAAAAATGAGTGTGTTGTTTTTCTTCCAAGTCTCCTTCACTCAAGATGACAAGTGCTTTCTTCAACTTGTCTTCTTTACAATATGCTATCTTGATAGAAAATTGGCTTAGAGAATAAACTCTATGATATCAACTTTAATCAATCTAATACCTTAACTTCAATTTTGACCAAAGGCTAGTATGATGGTCATAGCTTCAATATGCAACCTAGATCAAAATAATGTCATAACAAATAGATGCATATCAGAATAATCAAACCTGGGCTGCATTATTCCTATGAATATGTTTGATCTTGAGATCCTTCTAGTTCTATTGCAAGAGATCCCTTGTCCTGCATATACCCTTTACAGTTTAACATTTAAACATATGTGAATACATACCTCTGATAGCATTTGGAGGTAGTGGCACCATCTGGTAGAAACAATAATAATTACCAACTCTTAAAAAATTCAAGGGTGACTTCAACTGATACTGCAACTGCAATTGGTACTGCAACTGATTCTGAAACTGCAACTGCAATTTAGGGTTTTATGAGGAAACCCTAATTTTTCAAAATTCTAATTTTGAAATTCTAATCCAGGGACTAGATGCGTTGGGTTGAGGCAAGTTTGTTGGAGCTATTAGATTTCAAAAATTTCAAGTTTTTCCCCCTGAAATTTGACCTGCGGAAATATGGACTGGTACTTCTGGTACTGGTTCTGGTTTCCTGGTTTTCTGGTACTTCTGATTTTCAGGTTTTATGGTACCAATCAAAACTAGGGTTTGACTTTTCAGAGTATCTGACCACTCAAAAGGTGCGCTCAAGGTGTGCTCAAGGTGCCAAAGAGTTCTTGGGGCTAGGGCGCACTTTTCTAGATGGTTTTTAGGTTGATATTCCTCTTCAACAAAAGCCCTAATATTCTTGTACGACAACAATGTCATTTTTCTTTATCCAGTGAAAGATGCTCTCTTCAACTTAGCTCTGATACCATGTTAAGTTTTGAGATATTATTAGGTTTATTTTCAATTTACTAGATAACAATAGCATAGGTAGGATCACTGAGAGAAACACAATCACAAGATACACAACATTTATCCTGGGAAACCCTCATGGGGGAGAAAACCCAGCAAAACTTCCTTAATATAGATAGTTAATACAATGCCAAGACAATTAAACAAAACACTAGAGAATATCCAACACTGAGCAATGTGCCTCTCTCTTCCTTCTTCTCCCAACTGTAGCTACCAAAATTGTGCACAGGATGAGCGAATGAGTGAGTGAGTTAATGAGTCGTTGGGTTCCTTTATTTATACAAACTTGAAGGTGCTGAAAATGTGTCTCTTCACTAGGCAGGGCCGACTTGTCTTCTTAAAGGTTAAAACCACTTTAATTATCCTGGGGGATGACTTCTCAATTTTCATATTATATTTAGCATTTGACCAAACCACAAAAGGGGATTTGGTCAATTACAATGCCCGACATGATCAATCCACAAAAGGGGATTGATCTAATGAATAATGACTCAATAATAAATAGAATACTCTTTGTAGTTACAATATTTCAATAATATGGAGGATGCTCAAGGGTCTTACATCCATGAATAAGAAGCTAGAGGTATGCATGTTAGAATGGGTAATGTTGAAACTGAGTCTAATGGAAGAAGAGATAGACTGGAGCTTGTAACTATGAGAAGCCTACAGAAATAAGTGAAGAGCTATAGGGCCGATAATGAGAGGATCATGAAGGCTCAAGAAGAGATACTTCAAAGCCTAAATATGCTACAAAAGTAAGTTAACAAGGATTCAAGAACAAGGTAATATTCTAGCACCAAGCAAGTGGAGGTGTCTAGGTCTCATGATAGGAGGGATGATCATGGAGGATCTAGATGATCAAGAAGTATTGGTAGACATCAACATCATCATTCCATAGGGAACTCGACCAGAAAAACATATGCATGTTCAAGGTCGGAAAGAAGACCAATTATATCTCGTATTAAGCATCAGAGAAGAAGACATGGGTCAGATAACTTGCAAGGGGAATTGAGGAAAATCAAGCCACGCTCATTTGACGGAGAAAACAAGAAAGGTGAAGATGCATAAGCATGGTTGTTGGGAATGAGGAAATATTTCCAATTGCATAACTAATCATTAAATGTAGAAGTAGGAATTTCAACCTACCACCTTTGAGGGAAGGCATCTATGTGGTGGGACCGACTGAAGTAGGTTAAGCACCTTCATGAGAAAAGAATTTCTTGGAAAAAGTTCAAGAAATATTTTCAGCATTAGTACTTGTCATAGAAATATTATGACAATAATATTCAAGATTTCTTTGAACTCAATCTTGGGAACATGACCATGGATGAATATGAGAGAAAGTTCTTCGAACTTCTTAGGTATGTGAGCTTCATCATAGATGCTAAGGTTAAAATTCAGAGGTTCCTGAGTGGAATGTCATCCTTTTACAAGGACAATATTATGTTTGATGAACCCAAGAATTTAGAAGAATCCATAAGAAAGGCCAAGCATTTGTATGAGCATAATAGAGGAAATCCAACTTTCCAAAGGACTTGGGATGACAAGAAGAATGGAAAGATGGATTAAAGGAAGAAATGATTCAATCCACCTTTCATCAGAAATAGATCTCAATCATATCAACAAAGGCCGCCATCTCAAGGAGATAAGAAAATGATAGAGTCTTTGGGAAAGAGGCCAAGGCAGTAATCCATAAAGTGTTGGGCATGTGAAGGAGATCACATGTATAAATATTGTCCTCACCAAGGAGATAAGATCGATATTTTGCAAAGTGTCAAGAAGGAGGAGATAATAGAGGACGTGGGAAAAATCATGCCAAGGATCTATGTAGCCTTGGACAATAGAAAATCATACTATCAATCCCACATGATTGAAGTGGAAGATAAGATTGATAATAAAACCATAAATATTTTAATTTATTGTGGAGCTAGTCATAGCTATATAGATCCAAAGTTAATTGAAATATTTAAATTGAAGAAAAGTATGCATGAAAAGTCTTATTTAGTTCAGCTAGCTACTGGAACTAAGAAAAGAATTAATGAGCTTGTTAAAGAATGCCCTATAAATATGAATGGAACTAACACTAAGGAAGATTTAAACATCATACTTCTTGGGTCTTACGACTACTTGATTGGTATGGATTGGCTAGAAAATCATCGTGTTGTTTTAGATTTTTATAACAAGGTTTTACATGTCTGGATGAAGAAGGGAATCCAAGGAAAATGCAAGGTATTCCAAGGCCTATATCTGTTCGGAAGATTTCAACATTACAACTGATTTTTTTTTTAGGAAAGGGTGCCAGATATATGTTTCCCATATGGAAGAGCCAATGAAGGATAATGAGCCAAGTCTCAAATATTATCTAGCCTTTAAAGAGTATAAAGATACGTTTGAGGATTTATCAGGGTTACCACAAAAGAGGGATATAGATTTCTCAATTGACTTAATGCCTAGAGCTTCCCCAGTATCTAAGAGTCCCTACAGAATGAGCATGCCAGAGCTAAAAGAGTTGCAAATGTAGCTATACAAGTTGTTAAAGAATGGGTACATACACCCAAATGTCTCTCCTTGGGGTGCCCCAGTTCTTTTTGTCAAGAATAAAGATGGATTGTTGAGGTTATGTATTGACTTCAAACATCTGAACAAGGTTACAGTCAAGAATAAATACCCTTTTCCAAGGATTAATGATATTTTTTATCAGGGAAAAGGAGAAAAGATATTTTCCAATATTGACTTGAGGTCAGGATATCATCAAGTGAGAATCAAAGAAGAAGACAATATCAAAATAGCCTTTAGGACAAGGTATGGACAATATGAATTTGTGGTGGTGCCTTTTGGTTTGATAAATGCATTGGCTACATTTATGTGTTTGATGAAGGGGGTGTTCAGATGTTTCCTAGATAAGTTTGTAATTGTGTTCTTGGATGATATTCTTATCTATTCCAAGACAAAACAAGAGCATGAGCGACATTTGAGGTTGGTGCTACAACTCTTGAGAGATCACCAATTGTATGCCAAATTGAGTAAGTGCACTTTTTATCAAAAGCAGATCCATTATTTGGGTCACATTGTTTCAGAAGAGGGATTAGCAATGGATCTAGAAAATATTGAAGCAATCAAGAGTTATCCAGTGTCAACAAATATTTCAGAGGTTAGATCATTTATGGGTCTAGATAGTTATTATAGGAGATTCATTGCAGGATTCTCCAAAATTGCACACCCAATAACATCTTTTCAAAATAAAGGAGTAAAGTTTGAGTGGAGTGCCAAGTGTGAAGAAAATTTTAAGTGCTTAAAGGATTTTTTAACTAGTGCACCTATTTTAAAAGTTGCAAACCCAGACGAGGATTTTGTTGTGTGCATAGATGCATGCAAGGAAGGGATCGGTGGATTCCTTATGCAAATTGGACATGTAATTTTTTATGAGTCTAGAAAATTGAAGGAACGTGAAATAAATTATGCCACACATGACTTAGATTAAGTAGCCATAGTACATGCCTTAAGAATGTGGAGGCATTACCTCATGGGAAGAAAATTTGAATTAAGGACAGACCATAGTGGTCTGAAATATTTGTTTGAACAACCAACACTAAATGCTAGACAAACTAGATGGCTGGAATTTCTTAGTGAATATAACTTCGATATCAAGCACATAAGAAAAAAGAGAACAAGGTGGTTGATGCACTCAACAGAAGGGTGCATAAAATGCATGTTACAACCATTAGTATGTACCTAACAGATTTAAAAGATATAATTTTAGACAATGTAAATGTAGATCAACATTATGTGAAAGTTAAAGAAAACTTACAACAAAAATATAAGGATTACAAGACGGAAGAGGATTGAATCCTCTTATTTCGGACTAGATTTTATGTTCCCAATTCTCATGAATTGAGAAATTTGGTTTCAAGGGAGATACATAATGTGCCATATGCAGGACATCCTGGATCTTAGAAAACTACTACAGTGGTAAGCGGCCAATATTTTTGGCTTGGCATGAAGAAATATGTCACTTATTATTTGGCCAAATGCATGGAATGTCAGAAGGTAAAGGTTGAGCATAGACATCCAACATGATTGTTGCAACCATTTCCCATTTCTGAATGGAAACATGAAGTTTTTAATATATATTTTATTACCCAATTCCCTAGGACAACAACGCAACATGATTCCATCATGGTAGTGGTGGACAAACTCACAAAAGCTACACATTTCATTCCGGTGAAAGTAACTCATGAGGCAACCAATATTGCATAAATTTACATGAGATAAATTGCTAGGCTACATGGTGTGCCTAAGTCAATAGTGTCGGATCGAGATCCCAAGTTCACTTCAAATTTTTAGAGGGGGTTGTTTAATGGATTTGGGACAAATTTAAATTTCAGTACAACATATCACCCAGAGTGAGATGGGAAGACATAAAGAATTAATCAAATAATTGAATATATGTTGAGAATGTATGTAATGGAAAAACATTCTAAGTGGGATGACTATATCCATTTAGTTGAGTTTGCATACAACAATGATTATCAAGAATGATTGAAGATGATCCTGTTTGAAGCATTGTATGGCAGAAAATGCAACACACCAGTAATTGGGATAACCTAGCAGACAGAGTTGTGATTGGGCCAGAATTGTAAAAGGAAATGGAAGAACAGATGGTAAAAATCAGGAAGAATTTAAAAGTTGCACAAGATTGGAAGAAGAGCTATGCTGATAGAAAAAGAACAAATAGAGAATTCAAAGTGGGAGAGAATGTGTTTTCAAAAGTTAAAGCCATGAGAAGCTCGTTGAAATTGGGAAGTTTCCCAAAGTTGGCAGCGAGATATTGTTTGCCTTTTGAGGTCATAGAAAATATAGGACGAGTTGCATACACGCTAGTCTTACCTACATCCACGATAATTCATAACGTGTTCCATGTGTCTTTGTTAAAAAAGTGTGTGCTTGATCCTAATCATATGATTGTTTGGAATGTGAATCAAGTGGAACACGAAGGGGATTTCCAGGTGGAACCAGTGCACATCCTAAACCAAAAAATCAAAGTGCTCAGGAAAAAATCCATAGGCTAGGTAAAGGTTCAATGGACCTATTACGGTCCTGAAGATGCCACATGGGAGCACAAGGAAGCCATGCGGGAAGCATACCCACACATTTTTGCAAATTTTGAAGAAAATTAAATGTACATTTGTACATAAGCAAAAGAAGACTCTATTTTGGTAGCTGGAGTTTCTAGAGACACAATTCTGAGATTTCTTGTCCAACCGATGTGTGGGTTGAGGGGAAAGAGGAATTGTTTGTTGGAATTGTTGCACGAGTCATTAAGTTGCGGAATTATCATGTATTTTGATGTAATGTTTTTATGTATGTCAATGTGTAACTTGTATGGTTATGTGCACTAAAGAAAATGCAGTTTGTAGGGGGAGGGGAATGTAACATCCCCATTTTCAAACCCCAAACTAGCGATGTTTATTGTAAATATAGCATGTGGCCGAAGAGCCAAGCAATGTATATTGTAAATGTAATGTACGACGAAGAGCTAATATGTAAACAATGTGAATTGAAATATAATGAATAAAAATGTATCTCTAGTTGTAGACAAAAAAAAACGAATATTGGGGGCTAAGTATCCACAAGAGAGGGTCAGGGTCCAACGGGGAGAGTTACCCAAATATATTAAACCAAAACCCATTTCCTATTTTCTCTAAATTATTCTTGCCATGAACCTTCCATTAGTTGTTGAGTGTTCTAGAGCCCAATCATTGAATTCATGTAAGAGGGTTGGTGTGAGAGTCACTTTCCATAGTTATTGAGAGCATGGGGGTTGAGTACAATCAACTTGGGAAAGAGTGCAAGTCAAGCAAGCAAGAGAAAGAGAGGAAATTCGTATGGGGAGGGGGGCCATTTTTTTTATACATTCACATTTTTGCATAGAAAGATGTTTTTACATGAATTTTTCTAACCAATAATGGAGTTCTGAGTGTGGGAGCTCATAGGTAGTTGTTGTGGACATGTTTGGCTACTGTTTGGAGATGTAATTTCATGGAGAAAGAGGTCATTTTCCTGGAAGTGACGAGCTGTTTGAAATTCATCCAACGAGCATTTGTTTTGGCTGCTGGGAAAATTTGTGTTGCAGTTGTAGAATTCCCGAAGTCCCGACAAGTAGAATTCGTGTCCAACCTGTGTTGGAAGCCCTGGAGGGGAGTGGAAAGGCATGAGGGACTATGAGTAGTGAAGGGGGATTCTGTCCCTTGGGTTGTGAAGGTTGAGGAGAAGTTTGTTAGTGGACTAGAATTAGATGAGAGTTTAACTATTGAAAGGGGGACATTAGCCAGTCTTAGGGACCTTCGTCTCTTGTGGATTCATAGTCCCATCTCAGGGGTGTCTTTTTTTATAATTGGAACAACAAGACTATGGTTAGGAGGAACATGCATCCTCTGCAATGTGTTGCATATTTTATAAGATAATTGTTCTAAATGTTGTGTTTAATTGTGTTAAATGTTGATATGTATATTTGTTCACTACTACATATTGAAAAATTTGCGATGACCACTTGCGACAAAAGTACTCTTTCGTCGCAACATGCAAGAGAAAAAGTTCAATTTTTCTAAATCCACCCTGTATTCGTTGCTATCTCGACACATGTAGTTTGACTAAATTATTATGGTCAATGTTCGTTGCAAGAGGGACAACTTACCTAACCTTAAAATTGACCATTAAAAATGACCTAAAATAAATAGGTGAAAAAATAAATATTTTTAGGTCATGTTCGTCGCAATTGCGACGATAGTGACCTAAAATTGGATTATAAATATTTGACGATTTAAAGATGTTGCGACAATCTTTCTATAACAACGACGGTTCCGAAAGGGTATTTTTGTGCGGAAAAATGTCGCAGGATGTTGTTAGAGGTGGGGAAAAAAGTAAAGAGGGTGAAAAGGGTGATGGTAGATGTTATTTCCCTTGTAAAAAATGTTGCCTCAGATGTCCCGTAAGAATTTTAATAGCAACAACTACAAAACATTGTAGGAAATATGGTCACATTGATGGTGGATTGAATGAATATCATCCCATGGTAATTAGCTATATATTCATTATATTTTTTTATTTTGTCAATTTTATATAAAATTATATATATTGTTTGAATGTTTGTTATAGTATACACTAATTTTGCACGATTGTTTGTAACTATAAACTTAGAGTTTCCCTCTAACTTTCTGTAGAATATTGCACCAAGTATTAGTAGAAATGATGTTGTACAAGCTGAGGAACACCATCATGACCAAGCAAATGAGGATCTCATGGAAGAAGATGATGGGACAAATCAAGTTAGTGACCCCATGGAAGAGGATGATGGGACAAATCAAATGATCCAAGATTTTTTTTCGCAGCCAGATGAGGATGGGGAAAATGTTGGCATTTATGATGAACCTCTATTAGAAAAGGAAAATAGACGACTTTATGAAGCATCAAGAGAAAATTTTATCTCTGCTACATTGTTGCTAGTGAACATAAATGTTATGAATAATTTTTCAAACACTTGTATGACACAGATACTAAGGTATGTAATATGTTTCATCTCATATTATACATAAATGTTGATTTTTTTATATTTGTTTTTAATGTTAATTAATGTGTAAAATAAGAATGCAATTTTTATGATTAATATTCTTACATTAACTAGTTGTTTGTTATATTGTAGATTGTTAGGTGAATTTGTGTTATCGTCGTCAAATATTTTACCTTGCACATATCGAGGTTTGCATGCCATTATGAAGGACATTGGAATGGATTATCAAACTATAGATGCATGTCCTAATGATCATATTATATACTATGGACAACATGCTTCGAAAATCGAATGTCCACAATGTCTTATCAGTAGATATCGAATCGATCAAGTAACAAAAAGGGTGCCTCGAAAGGTTATTCGTCATATTCCCATAATTCCACGTTTGCAGTGATTGTTCAGGTGTGAAAGCATAGCACAATTTATGGATTACCATGCACGTAACAGAAGTGGAGATGGTGTTCTTCGAATTCCTGTTGATGGTTCTGCATTTAGGGAAATTGAGAAAAAATGGGCAGATTTCAAAGATGAACCTCATAATGTTAAGCTTTCATTGGCAGATGACG
>ML806197.1:155096-198279 GCA_009831015.1 Picea engelmannii | reverse complement strand
CTAGTATTCAGGTTGTATCCTCTTTCAACGATGTAGCCAATAGAGAAGTTGTTCCCCATTCGTCTGCTTTTATGGCTGAGGAAGCTCCAGCAATTATCATTCCTATGGGACAAGATGCATATAAACATAAAGATGCAGATTATTTTAGATATGTGGATTTTTTTGACCGATTTAATGGATTTTGGCCATGATTAGCAGATCTCGATGACACCAAAATGTGCATAAAAGTTCCCAAATTTGTAATATTTGATGTGGGTGGCCTTGAAAGCATGTTTGTCAACTTGTTAGTGCTCCCCTTCCTATACTTGATGACTAGATGAAATATCTGCAAAAACCTCATCTACTTGTAATGTCTGGTTTGTTGAATCAAACTATGGACCTACAAATATTGTAGTGACTGGTTAGCTATGTGGATAATGGTTTTCATGCCATGCAGATAGTTGTTCCACTTATTAAAAACTCCAAAAGCATACCCACTTGCCACTATCTCCACTATGAAATGCTTCTACAAGTTTGGTAATGAGAGAACTCGTGCTTGTCTAATATTTTGTTTCATCTCATCGAAATATTTTTTTTTATTCTTTCCCCATTGGAAATTCTTACCACTCATTTTTATGTCCTAGAGTGGTGCAACTTCTACTCAAAAGGATTCTATGAAATTTTATAGGTATTGTATTTCCCCAACAAAGCTCCTAAATTCAATGAAATTAATAGGAACTTCCCATTTTATGATGGCCTCCATCATTGTGGGGTCTATCTTGATTTCGCGTCCACTGGTCACATACACCAACTACACTAATTATTGTTGATCAAACTCACATTTCTCGAGGTTAGCCAACAACTCGTAATTTTCCAGAGTCTCTAAAACCTGCATGAGATGTGATATGTGCTCCTCCTGGGTAGAGATATAAACCAATATACCATCCAAATACACTATAACAAATAAATACAAATATGGGCATGATACATCTTTCATCAGTCTCATAAATGTAGTCGGTGCATTACATAAACTAAATCGCATGACGAACCATTCATACAAAACTTGCCTTGTATTGAAGGTGGTATTTCAAGTGTCTTATTCTTTAACACATAGTTGGCGGTATCCTGATTTGATATCCAACTTGGTGAAGTACTTAACACGTTGCAACTGATATCACAAATCATTGATCGTTGGTAGAGGGTACTATTTTTTTACTGTAACCTTGTTCAAATCTATCTACTCAATACACATATGCCAAGTCCCATCCTTCTTGGGTATGATGATGAGTGGCCCACAAGGTGAGGTGCTTGATCAAATCACTCCCTCCTCCAGTAGGTCCTACAACTATTTCTTCACTTCATCTACTTCCATAATGGACTATTTGTACAACCCAATGTTGGGTAATGGGGAGTCATGAAAAACCTGTATCCCATGCTCTACTTCCCTCTTAGTTTGAATCCCTTTAGGCTCCTGGAACACTCCTCTATATACCTGCAACAACAACTAAAATTGTTTTTAATGAATTTTAGTACATCCCTTAAAGGATTCCTTTACTCTTACTGATTCATCATCTAGTTTATTCCTTCATAACAAAAAAAAATATACTTCTTTACTTAAACTAATCAAATTTTTGTCTTAGTGAGCACTTACCAATGAGATATTCGATTTACCTTTATGTGCATTTATGATGAAATAATTCCCATCCTTGATCATGTGATACTGTTTTTCTCTCCTCCTGAAGACGACATTCCTTATATACACGTATGGATTTCCAAATATTACTCCACACATGTCAAGGGGCACTACATCTAACTCCACTTCATCAATAAAATATCAACTTACAACAAATTTGATCTTACACTATTCTGTGACCATGATCTATGCATCCTTCTTTACCCACCCTAGTGGATATGGAATAGAATGATCATAAACCTCCAACCCAAGATTTCTTACCAAATCCATTGCTATGAGATTGGTCTATGAACCAAAATCAAATAGAGCATTTACCTTGGTCTTCTTGAAATGGACCTTGATATGGAAGAGTTTTTTCATCTCCTTCTCTTCCTCGTGACGAAGGCTACTTAGATTTAACTCCATCTGCACTAAAGTGAAAGAAATATTTTCATCTACATCTAAGATTCTCTCTACCTGATTGATTGAATCCATTTCTATAAGGTTCTTCTTCTTGGAATCCTTCTTACAATTCTTAGGTTTCATCTTTGGATGTAGTTTTTGATTCTTTTCTTTAGTCTGACCATCAATATTGCAATGGTTGCGGTGGTTATTTGGATCCTTGCACTGATGTGAAATGGTTGTAATATTCCTTTGTTACCCTTTCCACTTCTTCTTTCCTTCCTTGGAAGTGTCTTGGTGCAATTTTTTTTGGGACCAATTGGATATCCTTTTTTCTGGCCTACATTTTATAGATATTGTGCTTTCACATAGGCCTCATCAATTGTCGTAGGCTTGAAGAGAATCACTTGCTTTCACAAATTACTTTGTATACAACTCGAATACTTGAGGAGTACATTTAGGTTCTTTGGACATAAACCCAACATGATATCCATATTCCTAAATTTCGTGGTGTAATCATGCACACTCTACCCCTACCTTTTCCCAAACTAATTCTAATGGATCCATTGGTCCTCTGCATACCCAATAGGATAGAATTGGAACTTAATCAAGGTTTTTATATCCTCCCACTTAATTAATGGTGGATCATCCACTAGCCTAAGTGTTTATGTGTGACTATCCTACCAGGTTAATGCATTTCCCTCTAGTTTGAGTCTGGACAAAGAAATCTTATGCTCTTATTCTATATGGTGGACAATGAAATAAACATCTAACTATTCCAACCAATGATTCAACTTTGGTGCATCGATCTAACCTTGGTATGGATTGACATCCACTTTTGCTTCCATTTTGAATACAAATTGTGAATTGGTAATGAACTGAAACTCAACTGTTCTTTTTTGGGCTCTTTCCTCGACTCTTTTTTTGGGTCTTCATTTTCTCCAGATTTCACCTCTGATCTAATCTCTGATTTAGAGCCTCCAAACTCCCTGAATGGTTCACTCTTGCTTTCTAGAGACATCATGAGGAGGGCCATATTATGAGAGATGTTAGCAACTTTCTCTTCCATCCTCACAAATCTCTCTTCTTCTATATCTCGAGGGTTTTTGTGAATAGACTCATCTTCAATGGCTAGGTTTTTGCAACTTTCTTATTAAGACAATTCCTAGGTACTATAACTTTCAAAAAATACCCCAAAGAAAATTGATTTCATACAAATATAATCTATAAACTATCATGGGTATTCCATTGGAATAATTCATCACAACAAATCTTATAATATTCTAAACTATTAGATCATGCAAACTAATTTTCCTTAGATCCCAGATTAGTTATTTATTAGCTTTTCTTGAATTTATGAAAAAATTGAATTACGAAAAAATGAAATAAAAGAGAAAAAGAGCATTCCATCCACACACAAAATGAACATAAGATATATCCTGGGAAACCCAAGATTGATCTGAAGTCTATCTACCACTAGGTCCCAATAGAACATACAGATGTATGGAAGGCCACCTTCAAGTCAAAAGAAGGTATTTTTGAATGATTTTCCATGCCCTTTGGTTTGACAAATGCTCCATCAAATTTTATGAGGATGATGGACGATATCATGCGACCTTTCACCATTTATTTTGTAGTGGTGTATCTGGATGACATGCTCATCTATAGAAAGACTTGGGCGAAACACTTGCAGCATATTCAACAGGTTCTACACACCCTGTGGCAACACAAACTATATGCAAACTTGGAAATGCTCCTTCGGCATGGACAAGGTCCATTACTTAAGCTACATCATTGATCAGCATGGTGTGCATGTGGATCCATCCAAGATCCAGATCATCTGTGACTGGCCAGCCCCAACCACACTCACTGAGCTTTGGAGCTTCTTGGGCCTCGCCAATTTCTATCACAGGTTCATGTTGGGATTCTCTCATATCGCATGGGATTCTCTCATATCCCAACAACAAGCCTTCGATGAATTGAATCAAGGTTTGTGCTCATCCCCAGTACTTTCATTACCGGACCTGCAACATCCCTTTGAGATCAAGAAAGATGCTTCAGACTATCTTGTGGGCATCGTTCTCACTCAACACGGCCACCCAATGGCGTATCATAATGAAACACTATCAGATGTTGTCCGTAAGTACCCTACTTATGACAAAGAAATGTACTCCATTGTGCAAGACTGCTGCCATTGGAAACATTACATTTTGAGGAAGGAGACAGTCATCCAAACTGATCACAAGCCACTACAGTTCATGTAGACCCAAGGAAAATTTCAGAATGATCGCCATCAAAAGTGGTCCACATACTTATAGCAGTTCCACCTCAACATCAAGTATAAAACAGGAAGTACCAACTGAGTTGTTGATTACCTCAACTGACCTCCAGTCGTGTCACTCACCACGGTGCTAGACTCTTGCAACCATGAGACCTCTGGATGGCCCCACCTCTATGAGACAGACCCTGACTTCTCCACCACCTACCAAATGTTGGGAAAAAACTCAGTCGTCACTAAATTCCATCTTCAGGACGGGCTATTGTGCCATCTGGGCCATCTTTGTGTTCCATCAAGCGAGTGCGCAAAGCTGATATGGGAGGCTCACTACAATCGGGTGGCAGGACACCTTGGTGTCTAAAAGACAGTGGTAGTGTTGTAGAAACATTTCTATTGGTTGAAACTTCGACAAGATGTTAGCAAGTATATGATGTCTTGCACTGCCTGCGCTATTTCCAAATCGACCACTAAGAAACAAGGCTTGTACACCCCTCTGCCTACTCCTGGCAAGCCATGGGAATCCATCTCAATGGAATATATGTCGGGCCTCCTGTCCACCAAGAGGGGCAATGACTATGTTTTTATGGTTGTTGATCACTTTTGCAAGATGGCGATTTTGGCCGCCTGCAAGAAGAACATTGTTGCAGAGGCCACTGCCAAGCTCTTCTTTGAACGCATTTGGCTACACCTTGGGATCCCATAATCCATTGTCTCACATCGGGACAGTCGGTTCCTTGGTACATTCTAGTCAAGCCTATGGTCACTGTTGGATATCAAGCTCACCAAATCCACTGCCTTTCAACCCCAGACAGATGGCCAAACTGAGGTTGTCAATCAAATGATTGTACATATCCTGCACATGTACAATTTCAAGCACTCACTCACATGGGATGAGAGTCTTCCCTATGTCCAGCATAGCTACAACTGAGCCCTGCATAGCTCAACTGGCCACAACCCCTTCCAAGTGGGGTTGAGATTCCAACCATTGGGCCCCATGGATGTTTCACTGCCCCTGGCAACCACCTCGGCCGACTCGTATCCTAGTCCACCAGAAGCTGACAAATCCACCTAGTTCATTGAGTAGATCCATCACATCCACCAACAGGTTCAAGATATTTTACAGAAGCCCAATGCCAAGTGCAAGCAACACCATGATCAACATCGAGTGCCACATAAGTTTCAGGTCAGCGACAAAGTTTGGTTGCACTTCCAAAAAGAACACCTTAAAGGGCCCCATCGGAAGCTTCTCCCACTCCGGTATGGGCCATACACCATCACCAAGGTCGTGGGTGACAATTCTTTTGCACTCAACATTCCCCCTTTGCTTGGACTTCACCCAGTCTTCAACATGGCTCTCCTTCGGCCATATTTCCCACCATTATTGGACACCTCAGAGATAGCAGAGCAGTTGACACCAACAGAGCTCAACCCTGACGGCATGCAACATGCATCCAATGATTATATTGTGGACATAGAGATCAAGGGCACCCGACAGCAAAGGATCCAGCTTTATCAAGTTGTCAAATCAGGGAAGCTCCTACACCAGGGCAAGTGGCTCACCCAAGGCCAAATTCAACAGAAATTTCCTCATTTGATGGGCGAACTCAGCGCAATGGAGACCATTGCTTCCTAAGGGGGGAGGATTGATCCAAATGGATGTCGGTGGCATGCCACCTATTCCAATCGGTTCATTTTGGCAATTTTCTAGTTTAGCAGTTTGTTTTCCTAGTTTTCGGGTCCCTGACTTGCGGGGCCGATTTGAGGCCCTTTACAATATCATTTCGCGATATTGTGTTTGGTTGCGAGCAAGACAATGGGGGGAACTTCGGACAAGGAGGTGGAATAATAGGCTTCGGGCGAGGTTCCATATCTTTAATCTCACAGCTTGGTTCATCATGAGGTAATAAGTTTTCTTACTGTTTCATGTATGTTATTGATTCTCCTTCCAAAATCAGCCCTTTGTTTATAGGTGAAAATGCTACCTTGAAAGCCACGACTGCTAGTTCGACTCCTCTTATTCAAAGCATCTCACAGTCAAGTTTGTATTATCTTTCATTGGAAGGAATCAGTCCTGGCGGTCAATTATTGAATATTCGTGCTGGTACTTTTTGTAAGTTTTAAACCTGTGAAGTAAAGCAATGCATATAGATTCTTAAGCAAACCAAAAAATAATCAATGGCTCATTCACATAGTACACTGAGATTTTTACCAAAAACCCTCAACCAGGAAAACCTTTCTTATATTCATTATATCGAATTTAACCATTCACCATACAATATATATACAATGTTTTTAGGTATTCCATAGATACCAAAACCCTAATCCTTTAATCCGGGATTAATTTAGAAAACCGCTAAAAATTAAACACATTTTTTTCAAAATCAATTATAACTAGTTCTAGAGATTGAGTGAGTCCCACCTCCTTCAACAAATCAAAACACTTCTCACATATCCAAAGTAGATTATAGCATATTTAAGAATATTCCATGTTGATTATAGCATATTTAAGAAGATTCCATGTTTTCCACTTGGGAATATACCAGGATAGTGGAAAACACTAGACAAAAGTGAGAGGGATTGTGTGAGGTGACATTTTTACTTTACTTATATGTTTCATCCAATTACTAGTAGTTTGGAGTGATAACATGCCCCCATTATGGGTAGAAAACCATGGGACATTACAAGTAGATGGCACAAGGGAATATAATTTAAATAGCCTCGCTAAAGAGGACATCGAAGCACAGAGGTCCAACAATCATTAGAATGTTAGTGTTACATGAAGTTATGTTGCACATTCAAGATGCAAATAGATTGAGTGATGCATGGGTTATATTGAATTCCTCGTACAACACCTTCAATAGTTTCAAATTTGAAAAAATGTACAAGAACAACACTTACAACATTGTCCTCATTTTTTTCTCTAACCACCATTTCTTCTTTTATTAATCAACTTGATGTTGGAAAATTCCCCACAACACCATGAGATTAAATATATTTCCTTCTCCATGAATTTTTTGTGAACTAGCATAACACAATCACTTGCTAGGTAACCATAAATGTAACACCTAGTGCACCAAAAGGGGATTCCCGGATAGTTAATAAACTAACTATGTTGTCTTCTGTGAAACTCTATTTCAATATATTTAACCACACCCTTCTTTAAGTCTACCTAAACCAATGCATGAGATACAAAATGAGAATATGTCCTCAGAAATATTTCATCTGCTTCAGTAAAGGACCCAATATTGTTTCCTCCAACCTATACCTCCAGTGAAAAGAATTCCAAAGGGATCCCAGGCATTTATTCCTAAACAGTTTGTACCAATGACCTTTTATGTTCAAGGATAGAAGCAAGAGCTCCATCTATTTATAGTTAAGGGCATATATCCCCACAACCAACTATTGCCCAATATATTTACAGCATCCTCTTAAGAATTCAAAATAAAGGCAAGTGAGCCCTTAACCAATATATGGTATTCAAGTATGTACCTTATCTAAGGCTTCCACTCCATTTCTAGCTAGGGTCACGGAGTATTCTTAGATTTATTCCTCCCAAAAAATATCTATATTAGAGCTTGATTCATGAACTCCACAAACTTATTCATTTTAATTTCTTTTTCAAACACTAGTTTTACCCTATTTTTCCATGTTTTAACACATTTCCTTTCGTGTTTTCATAACTTTAACTTTTTCACCTAATCAGCCTTCACATCATCAACCACTTGCTAGGTATTTTAGAGGTGAAACTACCAAAATTACCAATACATTCTAATTTTCTCAATGATGACATGTCTTCCTTGGGAAATCCAACCATCTTGTAACAATCTAGTTGTAATGGTTTATCAATAATAGGTTGTGATTTTTTTCTAACTTTTCTCACCTCTATATTTTCTTTTGCTATCAAAGACGGAGGGAATGTTACCAAGATTAAGGAGCATTTGATTCCAAATTTACTAGGCATGTTTCACCCAAGAGTCCCTTTGAAAAATTGAATGTTCTTTCAATTTTTTAACACATGTGTCCTCTATCTTATAACTACATGTTTTGTTCACTTATGTTATATAGCTAGCTTTTTGTTTCCAAGGTTCCCATCAAAAATATTTGCATCCCCTCATGCCCTAGGAAGATTCACCTCCCCTAGGGATCCAAACATCATTGGGCCCTTGGTGAAAATAGTTTGTCCCTCAAACATTGACCACTTGGTGAATATAGTTCATCCTTCAAAGACATTGTCACTATAATACACCACACCATTTCCTCCTCAAATTACATTACTTACAAAACCCTCACCTATCTATTTTAAATATTTAATATATTAAATATTAAAATGAAATTATCCGAATAATAATATTATAAATATTTTTCAATGAATTGGACAAATTTTATGGCATCTCTCCTACGCATATCCACAGTGGCTAGGATTTACCCCTATCAGCTCGTAGATGTAGATTCGTTCTTCATTAGTGAATTTTTTGAAGTTTCAAATCCTATGACATCCACAACAAAATTTTCTTTTGGTTCTTTTGCTCCACAAAGTTGTGGGCAAACTCATTCCAAGCCCTTTGGAGGGACACTGATGCATGGATCTTCTAGTATTCAGGTTGGATCTTCTTTTAGCAATGTATCCAATAGAGAAGTTGTTTCCCCTTCCTCTGCTTTTATGGTTCAGGAAGCTCCAGCAATTATCATTCCTATGGGACAAGATGCAGATAAACATAAAGATGAAGAGTATTTTAGATATGTGGGGTTTTTTTTACCGATTTTATGGGTTTTGGCCATGATTAGCAGATCTCGATGACCAGAATTCTTCCTACTAGAAAACAAAAACATGAAAAACTAGGTTTTCATACATCCCTTTGCAAAGTGTTTCTTCATTGTTGAGTTTGACATTGAGGAATATAGGGATCTAATCCTAAATTAAGGTCCATGGTTTTAGGGAAAATCTAGTTTGTGAATGAAACCCTAGAATCCTTGTTTCATTCCTTTGACTGATATTATTTCCTCATTACCAGTTTGAGTGAGACTCCCAAATTTTCCCTTTCATTTTTGGAGTTTAATGTTGGGTTGTTATATACTTTGCAGTGAAAGTCTATTCGAGGTGGATCACTTGACAGTAGAAGTTGAAGGTCAAGGTGGTTCGACCAAGTAAATTTGAAGTCGAAGATATCGACAGCAAGTCAAAGATCGAGGTGGTTCTACCAGGTAAAGTCAAAGTCGAAGATATTGATAGAAAATCGAAGAGGTCAACCAGCAAGAGGTCGAAAGGTGGGCGCGTCGCAATTGACTGAAGACCAAATGAAGTCAAACCGGTAGTTGATTGGTAATCCGACTTGGTAGTCAACTATAACAGAATATTGAGATTCATGGGATTTGTATCCAACGATCTGCGTGGATTTGTAACCATTTTTCAGTGCCTTTTCTTAATGGTTTTCCTACTTTAAAACATATAAAGATGGTGTTTTGTAATACTGCAAAGTTTAATCATACAACTAATTGATAATCTGTATAGGTTGTTGGTCATGCAGATGTAAGTTGAATTGGCTACAGTGTTGTTCTCGTGTAAAGCAAGAAGGTATGATGTCAATTGTGTCTTAGGAGTAGACCAAGGTTAAACATGTAACCTTTTATTTTGAATGAATAAGACAACAAGAGATAAGAACGCTCAAGGAATGTTGGTTTTATGGTTTGGGTTTCCAAGGTAAAATATCTATGTACCACCTGTTTTTTTTGTCATTTACTTTCTTGATTAAATCTTTCTTCCTCTCTTCTGCTAGGTTTAGTGTGGAAGTGTTCCTCATTTCCTAACATTTGGTATCAGAGCTTGATTTAGCAATCTTGAGCATAAGCTAAACCCTAGGTTCATTAAGAGTCGTAAGTCTGAAATCTTTACAGATTGTGCTAAAAGAATGGCAAGTAGCTCAAGAAAAGAGATCGAAAAATTCAATGGCCATAATTTTGAGCTTGGAAGCTTAAAATTGAAGATCTCCTTGTAGATTGAGAACAATGGGAAACAGTTTGTCCAGGTACCATTCCGACCGATATTTCGACAGAAGAATGGTGGAAACTAGAGAGAAGGGAAAGAAGTAAGATTCGAATTTGTCTTGCAAATTCAATATTGTTGAATGTCTGAGGTGTAGATTCGTCCAAGAATCTGTGGGACAAGTTGGGGAAATTGTACCAGTCGAAATCCCTGGTAAATAATTTGTTTCTCAAAAAGAAATTGTATCTTCTGAGGATGACTAAGGGAACTTCGGTCACTGAGCATTTAAATGTGTTTAATACCATTATAAGCCAGTTATCTTCTATGGATATTGAAATCACTAAGGAGGATAAATGTACTATACTATTATGTTATTTTCTAAACCCCTGGGATAGCTTAGTCATCGATATAAAGAGTAATTCGACAGTGTTGTCACTAGAGTATGTGGTTGCATCTCTATTGTCAGAAGAAATTAGAAGGAAGAACATGGAATGATAGACCAAAGATGCATTAGTGGTGGCAGTCAACTAAGAGAAAGATGACTCCAGATAAGGGAGGTGATGTGTACTTGGCATCGACCAGTACACAGTCGAATCAAGATGTTTGGTTGATCGACTCAAGAGAATTTTGTCATATGAAACCACATAGAGAATGTTTATGTGAATATGAACGACATGAAGGAGTAAATGTGTTCCTGGGGGATGAATTGACAACCAAAATTGTCGGAGAAGGAAGAGTTTGACTGATATTGCAGGATGGGAGGAGTAGTACCCTTCCATGTGTGTTGCACATTACAAGTTTGGAAAGAAACATGATATATGTCAGTAATATGAGTGATGCAGGGGTGCACACTCTATTTCAGAAGGATATGTGCAAGATGGTCATAGGTGCGATGGTATTAATGAAAGGAGTTTGGATTGGAACCCTATATAAGTTATTATGGAATGTTGACTCGACTAGATGCAATAGCATCGATGTTCCTGAATTCAACTCGAATTGACTTGAATCGAGATAATTTGATTCAACCCGACTCGAGAAGTCATCATAAAGTCGACCTAACCATGCTATGGCACAAGAGGATGGGACACATTGGAGAAAAAGGACATTGAGCTATGAATAACAAAGGTATGGTCGAATACTTTCCAGAATGTAATTTAGAAGTCGACTTTTGTGAACATTGTATATATGGAAAACAAAGTCAGGTGAGGTTCCCATCTAGAGAAACAAGGGAAAAGGGGATTCTAGAACTAGTTCATAGTGATGTGTTTGGCCATGATTCAGTGCCTTCACTTGGTGGATCCATGTATTATGTCTTCTTCATGGATGATTTTTCTAGGAAGACATGGATATGTTTCCTGAGGAAGAAAACAGAGGTTTTAGATAAATTCAAAGAGTTTAAATATCTTGTAGAAAACCAGATGGATAAGATGATTAAGTTGTTGAGAACTAACAAAGGTGGTGAATTATGTGGAAAGAAAGTTGATCAGTTCTACAAGCAGTGTGGCATAGTGCATAAAAATATCACACAATATACCCCACAGCAAAATTGATTTGATGAGAGAATGAATGGGATATCGATGGACAAGGAAAGGAGCATGCTCAATGGTTCTAGGCTCGCACAAGAATTATGGGTAGAGGTAGTCGACACTGCAAAATATCTAGTGAATATCTCTCCTTCGTCGATGCTAGTCGACTCAACTCCACATGAGTTATGGTCTATTAATAATCCTTTGGTTTCACATATCAAAGTATTTGGTTGTATAGTCAGAATGTGGTCTTCATAGAAGTCAGAAGGAAGTTTGATCTTGAAGAGATGGTTCAAATAGAGAATAATATAGAGAAGGTGTCATTTGAACTGAGGAACAAAGAAGTTGATTCAAATGAGTCGAATGAATTATATGAAGAGGTGGAACAACCAAATCTGGTTGTAAGGAAGTTAGAACGAATAAGAAAACCAGTCGAAAGGTCGAAGGAGTCAAACTTCCATTCTACATTTGTGCTAACTACCACCGATGAGGAGCCCAAGTAAGTTGGGGAGGCAATCGACTCAGCAAAGGGAAAAATCTAGAAGGATTACATGGTCGAAGAGTTGGAATCATTTCACAAGAATGAGACGTGGAACTTAGTCGAATTACCTAGTGTAAGAAATATTGTTGGTGGAAAATGGGTATTCAAGAATAAGATGAACACTGCAGGTCAAGTCGAGAAATTCAAATCCCGACTGGTAGCAAAAGGATATTCCCAAGTCAAATGAGTCTACTTCGGTGAGATTTTTTCCCCTCTTGAAAAACAACTTCCATTAGAGTACCAATGTCTATGGCTACAACGTTTGATCTAGAATTAAAATAGATGGATGTGAAGACAGTGTTCCTACAAGGGAACCTGGAAGAAGAAATTTACATGAAACAACTTGAAGGATTTGTAGTAAATGGTAAGAAAGACTTGGTGTGCAAACTAAAAAAGATCCATTTATGGTATAAGGAAGTCACCAAGGATGTGGTGCCAATAGTTCGACACATACATCCTTCATTTTGGATTTGTGAGACGAAAAGTTGATCACTGCATATATTCCAAAGAAGAAGGTAGGTGTTTCATATATGTTGTTGATTACAACAACATGAACGTAATAAAGAATGTGAAGAAGCAGTTATCCTCCAAGTTTGACATGAAATATCTTGGTGCAATGAACTTCATTCTTGGAATGGAGATCAAGAGAGATCGAGCAGATAGAAATATCTAGTTGAACTAGAAAAAGTATATTGAAACAATTTTGAAACTTTTCAACATGCAGGATTACAAACCTGTGAAGGTTCCAATTCATGTGGGAGCAAGGGTAATTGTTTAATATTGTCCAAATACATGGGAGAAAATAGAGGACATGGCACGTGTTCCCTATGCAAGTGTTGTTGGTAGTCTAGTTCAGGAATCTCTCGATTTCAGCAAAGAAAACGAAAAGTGGGAGAATATCGATTTGTTATATTCTTTGCACTGGAGGTCTAGTCAAGTTGGATCAACTGATAGTCGAATTCGAAGGAATCGACAACAAGTCGAAGGTCAAGGTAGTTCGATAGGGAAAAGTCGAAGCCGAAAGTCGAGGTGGTTCGACCGGGTGACGTCGAATTCAAAGATATTGACAGCAAGTCGAACAAGTCAACTAGCAAGAGGTCGAAAGACGGTCATGTCGAAACTGACTAAAGATCGAATGAAGGCCGACTGGTAATCCAACTTGGTAGTCGACTGTAACAGAATCCCGAGATTCACAAGATTTGTAGCCAATGATCTGCATGGATCAGTAGCCATTTTTGGGTGCCTTTTATTTATGGTTTTTCCTACTGTAAAGCCTATAAAGAATGTGTGTTTTAATACTGAAAATCTTAATCATATAGCTAATTGATAATCATTATAGGTTGTTGGTCATGCAGATGTAAGGCGAATTGGATATAAGGTTGTTCTTGTGTAAATAAAGAAGGTATGTTGGTGATTGTGTCTTATTTTTATACCAAGGTTGTACATGTAACCTTTTATTATGAATGAATAAGACAACAAGAGATCAAAACGCTCAAGGAATGTTGGTTTTCCCGTTTGGGTTTCCAGGGTAAAGTATTTGTGTATTGTGTGTTAGCTTTGTCATTTACTTTCTTGCTTAAATATTTATTCATCTCTTCTGTTAGGTTTAGTGTGGAAGTGTTCCTAATTTACTAACATTTACCCCCTATTAAGGCCATAGGTTCAACTCTAGGAAAGTTCCATTTTGAAAGCCATGAAACTGAGAGGCAAGCATATCAACATATTCCCGAATTTGCATGGAAATGGACTTCAATAAAGGGTTTCCAAAAAAAATTATTTTGATAGGAAAAAATATTCATAATCAATAAAGTACCCCGGCGATAAACATTCAAATTAAATAAATTATTTACATGTTGTCATTTTGTGAAAATTAAAAGTCAGATTTGAATATCTCTTAGCTACTAAAAACTTATATGTCATCCTTTGTTGAACAAATATCCTATCACCTGTAAAATTTGAAGCATCAGGGGGTGTGTTATCATGTCTTCCATATTTCCTATCTCTTAGATATGAATTTAGGTACTTGATTTGAACTTCTTACCACTTGATTGAGCATTACATGTGTTGAAATTATATGTTACATATGTTACTATTGAAATTATATATATCATTTTAAATTTCTTAGTACTCACGATACTTTATTTTGAATCATTTAGTAATCCTTTAATTTACTTGAAGAGTAGAAGTATGTGAATCTATTGTTCTTGCTAGCACATAAATTTGTTGAAAACGTGAGAAATATCATTTCAAAAACACAATAAAAATATTGGCTAAGAAAAGGAAATTGGTTAAAGAAAATAAATCCTCCATGGAAATAGTGGCTAAGGACTTTAGGCTTCCCAATATACAAACACTTTGCATAAAACTAGTATTGACAATCCACATTTGTATGGTGAACTATTCATATTGATTAAACACGGGAAAGGATTTCCCACCACCTTAGAATAAAATAAAATAAAATAGGAAGAGATCAGTGGGGTACATAATCTGTGAAATACCTACATCCACAATGTTGCTACAATATCAAGAGTAATACCATGTGAAAAAATCACCAGATGGCTAATAGATCACATTGATGTGGACAAAATAAAAATATACAATGAACAATGAAAGTTTATAGGCTCTTTCACACCTATTAATTTGAAATTATATTACAACTTCCCAAAAGTTGAAGTATACTTCACAAATGAACCAGACACTGTAACCCCCAAAAAAGTTGTTTAATGCCTCAAAATGGTTCCGAAAGGTTTTGGACCCAAATTTTCAAAACTAGGACCTACCACTAAAATGGCCCTACAAGTCGATTCTTCCAATTGTTTTTACCTAGAAAGTACCAATATAGATGAAAAATTATAACATGATACAATCTGGATCATACCTTCCCATTTAGGGAGGCTTTTGGTGCCCAAAATATTTACTAAGTGAGGTGAGGAAATTTGTTGTCTACCTTCTCCTTAGAGTACCATTTTTCTTTGCCTAGAAGTTATCCTTTCTACCCAATCTGCCAAAGGTCATGTTGTCCTTGTCTTGTATTTTTGGACCTCCTCTACAAAACTATGTCTTATGCCAATTCTTTCTAAGCATATAGTGTTAAGTCCTCTATGGTAGGTAGGACCTGCTCCACCTCGTCCAACATGGAAGGCTCATAGATTTTAAAATGTAATTCCAGCTAAAGTTGTTGGATCAATATAGATCAATATGCTCATCTTGATAGGTCGAAATAGATCAAGCCTACCAATTCTATATTGTCCCCTACGAAGCTAGGAAGTGTTAGTTTAAACTTAGAGGTTTTAGTCGAAGCAATGATGTGGCCTGCAGAGCTAACAACCCATGTCTAGATGGATATGTTCTTTATGAGGTGTTCAACGAAGGTAAGAGGTGCTAGTCGAAGCTACGAAGTGGCCTGCAAAGCCCGTACTCATGTTCCATTGCTTCTATTCGTATTGGGTTGACGATCAGTCTAATAAATCTAGTCGGTGCATTACATAAACGAAATCGCATGACGAACCATTCATACAAAACTTGCCTTGTATTGAAGGTGGTATTCCAAGTGTCTTATTCTTTAACACGTAGCTGGTGGTATCCTGATTTGAGATCCAACTTGGTGAAGTACTTAGCATGTTGCAACTGATATCACAAATCATTGATCGTCGGTAGAGGGTACTATTTTTTTAATGTAACCTTGTTTAAAGCTATGTACTCAATACACATATGCCAAGTCCCATCCTTATTGGGTACGATGATGAGTGGCCCACAAGGTGAGGTGCTTGATCAAATCACTCCCTACTCCACTAGGTCCTACAACTATTTCTTCACTTCATCTACTTCATAATGGACTATTTGTACAACCCAATGTTGGGTAATGGGGAGTCATGAAAAAAAGGTATATCGTGCTCCACTTCCCTCTTAGTTTGAATCCCTTTAGGCTCCTGGAGCACTCCTCTATATACCTGCAACAACAACTATAATTGTTTTTTATGAATTTTAGTACATCCCTTCAAGGATTCCTTTACTCTTACTGATTCATCATCTAGTTGATTCTCTCGTAAAAAAATAAAAACATACTTCTTACTTAAACTAATCATTTTTTTTTTCTTGGTCAGCACTTACCAATGAGATATTATATTTACCTTTATGTGCATTTATGATGAAAGAATTCCCATACTTGATCATGTGATACTATTTTTCTCTCCTCCATAAGACTGCATCCCTTATATACACGTATGAATTTCCAAATACTACTCCACACATGTCAAGGGGTACTACATCTAACTCAACTTCGTCAATAAAATATTCACTTGCAACAAATTTGATCTTACACTATTCTGTGACCTTGATCTATGCATCCTTCTTTACCCACCCTAGTGGATATGGAATAGAATGATCATAAACCTCCAACCCGAGATTTCTTACCAAATCCATTGCTATGAGATTGGTCTATGAACCAAAATCAAATAGAGCATTTACCTTGGTCTTCTTGACTTGGACCTTGATATGGAAGAGTTTTTTCATCTCCTTCTCTTCCTCGTTACGAAGGCTACTCAGATTTAATGCCTTCTGCACTAAAGTGAAAGAAATATTTTCATCTACATCTAATATTCTCTCTACCTTAATGATTGAATCCATGTCTATAAGGTTCTTATTCTTGGAATCCTTCTTACAATTCTTAGGTTTCATCTTTGTATGTAGTTTTCGATTATTTTCTTTAGTGTGACCATCGATATTGCAATGGTTGCGGTGGTTATTTGGATCCTTCCACTGATGTGAAATGGTTGTAATATTACTTTGTTACCCTTTCCACTTCTTCTTTCCTTCCTTGGAAGTGTCTTGGTGCAATTTTTTTTGGGACCAATTGGATATCCTTTTTTGTGGACTACATTTTATAGATATTGTGCTTTTACACAGGCCTCATCAATTGGCTTAGGCTTGAAGAGCATCACTTACTTTCACAAATTACTTTGTATACAACTCGAATACTTGAGGATTGCATTTAGGTTCTTTGGAGATACACCCAACATGATATCCATATTCCTAAATTTGGTGGTGTAATCATGCACACTCTACCCCTACCTTTTCCCGAACTAATTATAATGGATCCATTGGTCCTCTGCATACCCAATAGGATAGAATTGGAACTTAATCAAGGTTTTAATATCCTCCCACTTAATTACTGGTGGATCATCCTCTAGCCTAAGTGTTTATGTGTGACTATCCTACCAGGTTAATGCATTTCCCTCTAGTTTAAGTCTGGACAAAGAAATCTTATGCTCTTCTTCTATATGGTGGACATTGAAATAAACATCTAACTATTTCAACCAATGATTCAACTTTAGTGCATCGATCTAACCTTGGTATGGATTGACATCCACTTTTGCTTCCATTTTGAATACAAATTGTGAAGCGGTAATGAACTGGAAATCAACTGCTCTTTTTTGGGCTCTTTCCTCAACTCTTATTTTGGGTCTTCATTTTCTCTATATTTCACCTCTGATATGATCTCTGATTTAGAGCCTCCAAACTCCCCGAACGATTCACTCTTTCTTTCTAGAGACATCATGAGGAGGGCCATATTGTGAGAGATGTTAGCAACTTTCTCTTTCGGCCTCGCAAATCTCTCTTCTTCTATATCTCTAGGGGTTTTGTGAATAGACTCATCTTCGATGGCTAGGTTTGTGCAACTTTCTTCTTAAGACAATTCCTAGGTACTACAACTTTCAAAAAATACCCCAAAGAAAATTGATTTCATACAAATATGATCTATAAATTGTCATGGGTATTCCATTGGAATAATTCATCACAACAAATCTTATAATATTCTAAACTATTAGACCATGCAAACTAATTTTCCTTAGATCCCAGATTAGTTATTTATTATCTTTTCTTGAATTTATGAAATAATTGAATTACAAAAAAATGAAATAAAAGAGAAAAAGAACATTCCATCCACACAAAAATGAACATAAGATATATCCTGGGAAACCCAAGATTGATCTGAAGTCTTGATACCACCAGGTCTCAATAGAACATACAGATGTATGGAAGGTCGCCTTCAAGTCAAAAGAAGGTATTTTTGATTGATTTTCCATGCCCTTTGGTTTGACAAATGCTCCATAAAATTTTATGAGGGTGATGGACGATATCCTACGACCTTTCACCAGTTCTTTTGTAGTGGTGTATCTGGATGACATCCTCATCTATAGAAAGACTTGGGCGGAACACTTGTAGCATATTCAACAGGTTCTGCACACCTTGCGGCAACACAAACTATATGCAAACTTGGAAAAAATCTCCTTCGGCATGGACAAGGTCCATTACTTAGCATACATCATTGATCACCATGGTGTGCATGTGGATCCATCCAAGATCCAGGTCATCCGTGACTAGCCAGCACCAACCACACTCACTAAGCTTCAGAGCTTCTTGGGCCTCGCAAATTTCTATCACAGGTTCATGTTAGGATTCTCTCATATCGCATGGTCCCTCAGCCAAGTAACCAGGGGTGGCGGTAAGGAAAAATTTGTGTGGGCCTTGTCCCAACAACAATCCTTCAATGAATTGAAGCAAGGTTTGTGCTCATCCCTAGTACTTTCATTATCGGACCTACAACATCCGTTTTAGATCTAAACAGATGCTTCGGACTATGTTGTGGGTGTCATTCTCACTCAACACAACCACCTAGTGGCGTATCATAATGAAACACTATCAGATGTTAATTGTAAGTACCCTACTTACAAAAAATAAATGTATAACATTGTGCAAGACTATCTCTAGTGGAGACATTAAATTCTGGGGAAGGAGACAGTCATCCACACTAATCACAAGCCACTACAGTTCATGCAGACCCAAGGAAAATTGCAGAATGACCACCATCAGAAGTGGTCCACATACTTATAGTAGTTCCACCTCAACATCAAGTGTAAAAAAGGAAGTACCAACTGAGTTGTTGATTGCCTCAGCCGACCTCCATTCATGACACTCACCATGGTGCTAGACTCTTGCAACCATGAGACCTCTGTATGGACCCACCTCTATGAGACAAACCCTGACTTCTCCACCACCTACCAAATGTTGGGAGAAAATTCAGTGGTCGCTAAATTCCATCTTCAATATGGGCTATTGTGTCATCTGGGCCATCTCTACGTTCCATCAAGTGAGTGCTCAAAGCTGATATGGGAAGATCACTACAATTGGGTGGCAGGAAAACTAGGATATATACGACCAAGGAAAACTTTGAGGTGACAGTGTATTAAATGTACATGGCTTTGTCGACGTCGAATGGGATGGAGATTTGGATCCACTAAGGTCGACCAGTAGATATGTGTTCAATATGTATGGTGGAGCAATCAGTTGGATGAGTAAGTGACAAGCAGTCATAGCCTTGTCAACAACAGAAGATGAATACATGGAAGTCACTCATGAAAGTAAAGAAGCAGTATGGCTACAATTACTATGTTCAGGAATCAGATTTGATAAGAGAGATATGAAGATAAGTTGTGATATTCAAAGCACAATATTTTTGGCGAAGAACCTAGTTTATCATTCTAAAACTAAGCATATTGATGTACAATACCATTTCGTGAGAGACGTAATGGAAAGCAACAAGGTGTTGTTGGAGAAAGTAGACACGTTGGAAAACATAGCAGACTTTTTTACCAAGTTTGTGAGTGTTGTGAAGTTCTCTTGGTGAAGAGAAGCAATGAGCATTGTTTCCCTGGGTTTGTGAATGAGAGTTCAGGAATATCTCGATCTCAAAAAAGAAAATGACAAGTGGGAGAATATCAGGTTGTTATATCTTTGCAGTGGAGGTCTAGTCAAGTTGGATCAACTGATAGTCGAAGTCGAAGGAATCGACAGCAAGTCGAAGATCAAGGTAGTTCGATAGAGAAAAGTGGAAGTCGAAATTCAAGGTGGTTCGATCGGGTGAAGTCGAATTCAAATATATCGACAGCAAGCCGAACAGGTCAACTAGAAAGAGGTCTAATGTTGGGCATGTGGAAACTGACTAAAGATCGAATAAAGGTCGACTGGTAATCTGACTTGGTAGTTGACTGTAACAGAATCCCGAGATTCACAAAATTTGTAGCCAATGATCTGCATGGATCAGTAACCATTTTTGGGTGTCTTTTATTTAGGGTTTTTCCTACTATAAATCCTATAAATAATGTGTGTTTTAATATTGAAAAGGTTAATCATACAGCTAATCGATAATCATTATAGGTTGTTGGTCATGCAGATGTAATCCAAATTGGATACAGGGTTGTTCTTGTCTAAAGACAGAAGGTATGATGTCGATTGTGTCTTAGTTGTATACCAAGGTTATACATGTAACCTTTTATTATGAATGAATAAGACAACAAGAGATCAAAACGCTCAAGGAATGTTGGTTTTTCCGTTTGGGTTTCCAGGGTAAAATATTTGTGTATTGTGTGTTAGCTTTGTCATTTACTTTCTTGCTTAACTATTTCTTCCTCTCTTCTGCTAGGTTTAGTGTGGAAGTGTTCCTCATTTACTAACATTTACCCCCTATTAAGGCCATCGGTTCAACCCTAGGAAAGTTCCATTTTGAAAGCCATGAAACTGAGAGGCAAGCATATGAACATATTCCTCAATTTGCGTGGAAATGGACTTCAATAAAGGGTTTCCAACAAAAATTATTTTGATAGGAAAAAATATTCATAATCAATAAAGTACCTCGGCGATAAACATTCAAATTAAATAAATTATTTACATGTTGCAATTTTGTGAAAATTAAAAGTCAGATTTGAATATCTCCTGGCTACTAAAAACTTATATGCCATCCTTTGTTGAACACGTATACTATCACCTCTAAATTTGAAGCATCAGGGGGTGTGTTATCATGTCTTCCATATTTCCTATATGCTAGATATGAATTTAGGTACTTGATTTGAGCTTCTTACCTCTTGATGGAGCATTAGATGTGTTATTTGTAGATGACAGTGTTGCATATGTTATTATTGAAATTATATATATCATTTGAAATTTATTATTACTCAGGATACTTTATTTTGAATCATTTAGTAATCCTTTAATTTACTTGAAGGTTAGAAGTCTTTGAATCTATTTTTCTTGCTAGCACAAAAATTTGTTGAAAACATGAGAAAGATCATTTCAAAGACACAATAAAAAATATTGGCTAAGAAAAGGAAATTGGGTAATGAAAATAAATCCTCCATGTAAATAGTAGCTAAGTACTTTAGGCTTCCCAATATACAAACACTTTGCATAAAACTATTATTGACAATCCACATTTGTATGGTGAGTTATTCCTATTTATTAAATACAGGAAAGGATTTCCCACCACCTTAAAATAAAATAAAATAAAATAGGAAGAGATCGGTGGGGTACATAATCTATGAAATTCCTACATCCACAATGTTTCTACAATATCAAGAGTAATACCATGTGAAAAAATCACCACATGGCTAATAGATCACAATGATCTGGACAAACTAAAATTATACAATGAACAATGAAAGTGCATAGGCTCTTTCACGCCTATTAATTTGAAAGTATATTACAACTTCCCAAAAGTTGAAGTATACTTCACAAATGAACCACAGATTCTAACCCCCAAAAAAGTCATTTAATGCCTCAAAATGGCTCAGGAAGGTTTTGGACCCAAATTTTCAAAACTAGGACCTACCACTAAAATGGCCCTACAAGTCGATTCTTCCAAAAAAATTTACCTAGAAAGTACCAATATAGATGAAAAATTATAAGATGATACAATCTCGATCATACCTTCCCAATTTAGGGAGGCTTTTGGTGCCCAAAATATTTACTAAATGAGGTGAGGAAATTTGTCCTCTACCTTCTCCTTAGAGTACCATTTATCTTTGCCTAGAAGTTATCCTTTCAACCCAATCTGCCAAAGGTCATGTTGTCCTTGTCTTGTAGTTTTGGACCTCCTCTACAAAAATATGTCTTATGCCAATTATTTTTAAGCATATAGTGTTAAGTCCTCTATGGTAGGTAGGACCTGCTCCACCTCATCCAACATGGAAGGCTCATAGATTTTAAAATGTAATGCCAGCCAAAGTTGTTGGATCAATATAGATCAATATGTTCACCTTGATAGGTCAAGATAGATCGAGCCTATCAATTCTATATTGTCCCATATGAATCTAGGAAGTGTTATTTTAAACTTAGAGGTGTTAGTCCAAGCTATGATGTGGCCTGCAAAGATAACAACCCATGTCTAGATGGATATGTTCTTTATGAGGTGTTCAATGAAGGTAAGAGGTGTTAGTCGAAGCTATGAAGTGGCCTATGAAGCCCGTACTCATGTTCCATCGCTTCTATTTGTATTGGGTTGACGATCCATTCTTATCAAATAGTTAGGAGAGATTGCTAGGTCCCACATCTCCACATTCACTACTAAGTAAATGTGCATGTATGGGGGTAGGTTGAGTCTGTAGGTGTTATATCCCACCTTCTCCAATACCTCAAAAGGGCCATATCGCAAAGCCTTTTTCTTCTTACCATGACCTTGTAGTCTTTTCTTATTCATTCTAACAAAAATTTGTCTTCCACTTTGAATGTCTTCTTGATTCTATGTTGATCGTGTATGGCCTTATCCTTTTCCTATGACTTATTGTGCCTCATATACTTGCAAAATTATCTTTCTCATGTTTTCAACAAATTTCTTTTCTCTTGAATCTTATTTTGTGATTCCTTCCCTCACTCATCCCTATTGTCCATATGAAAAATCCAAGGGTGAAGGAAGAAAATACACAAAGAAATTTTCAAAAGGGGACTTACCAGTAGAAGTGTGGACTACTATGTTATAAGAGGGTTGAATATATATCAGATTTCCATCCCTAGTCTTTAGATGCTTATGATTTTAACCCCTTAAAAGTTGTACCAAAGTTTTGTTGACCACTTTTATCTTCCCATCTATTTATGGATGGAATGTTGTATATCTCTTCAACTTAGTGTACATATTCTCCCAAAGAGTAGTCCAAAATTCACAGAGGAATCTTGTATCCCTATCAGATATGATGTTCCTCGGTATCCCAAAGTGCACCCAAGCCTATTCAAAGAACATGTTTTTCACTTCATTTCCTTTGATGGTATTTTTGAAAGGCATGAGAAGCACATCTTGTTGGGTCTATCAACTAACACAAATAGATAATTATGTCCCTTCCTAGTTGTTTGTAAACATCCCAAAAAATCCATGGAAATGATTTCCAATGGTTGAGTGGGTACAGGCAAGGGATGGTATCAACCTTGCTTCCTATTACTAGGCTTATTGCTACAAAAAGGTATGCATCCTCTAATATATCATGCTACATAATCTTGCATTTCGGGGCAATACACATACATTTGTAAGTTAGCAACTATCTTCTTTACACCAAAATGTCCTACAACTTTGGAGGTGTGGGCCTCTCTTATAAGTTACAATATTTCACTTTTAGGAACATAGATATTTTCTATATTGTAGAGTAATCCATTCCAGAGATGAAATTCACCCTTGTTATCACCTTATTCTACATTAATTTAGCCATGTAGTTGTTGAATCACCTCCTTGAATTCATCATATTCTGTGTATGCGCATTTGTATGCATCATGGTTAAAAGGCTCCATGTGCGTAAAAGTTCCAAAATTTGTAATCTTCTATGTGGGTGGACTTGAAAGCATGTTTTTCAACTTGTTAGTGCTCCCCTTCCTATACTTGATGACTACATTAAATAGCTGCAAAAACCTCATCTACGTGTAATGTCTGGTTTGTTGAATCATACTCTGGACCTACAAATACTGCAGTGACCGGTGATCTATGTGGATAATGGTTTTCATGCCCTGCAGATAGTTGTTCCACTTCTTAACAACTCCCAAAGCATACCCACTTGCAAATATCTCTACTATGAAATGCTTCTACAAGTTTGGTAATGAGAGAACTTATGCTTGTCTAATATTTCATTTCATCTCATTGAAATATTTTTTTTATTCTTTCCCCATTGGAAACTCTTACCACTCATTGTTATGTCCTAGAGTGGTGCAACTACTACTCAAAAGGATTTTATGAAATTTCATAGGTATTCTGTTTCCCCAACAAAGCTCCTAAATTCAATGAAATTAGTAGGAACTTTCCATTTTATGATGGCCTCCATCATTGCGAGGTCTATATCGAGTTCTCATCCACTAGTCACATACACCAACTACACTAATTATTGTTGAGCAAATTCACATTTCTTGAGGTTAGCCAACAACTCGTAATTTTCCAGAGTCTCTAAAACCTGCATGAGATGTGATATGTGTTCCTCCTGGGTAGAGATATAAACCAATATACCATCCAAATACACTATAACAAATAAATATAAATATGGGCATAATACATTTTTCATCGGTCTCATAAATGTAATCGGTGCATTACATAAAGCAATTCGCATGACGAACCATTCATACAAAACTTTCCTTGTATTGAAGGTGGTATTTCAAGTGTCTTATTCTTTAACACATAGCTGGTGGTATCCTGATTTGAGATCCAACTTGGTGAAGTACTTATCATGTTGCAATTGATATCACAAATCATTGATCGTCTGTAAAGGGTACTATTTTTTTAGTGTAACCTTGTTCAAAGCTATGTACTCAATACACAGATGCCAAGTCCCATCCTTCTTGGGTACAATGATGAGTGGCCCACAACGTGAGGTGCTTGATCAAATCACTGCCTCCTCTAGCAGGTCCTACAACTATTTCTTCACTTCGTATACTTCCATAATGGACTGTTTGTACAACCCAATGTTGAGTAATGGGGACTCATGAAAAACCTGTATCTCGTGCTCCACTTCCCTCTTATTTGGAATCCCTTTAGGCTCCTGGAACACTCCTCTATATACCTGCAACAACAAATACAATTGTTTTTTATGAATTTTAGTACATCCCTTCAAGTATTCCTTTTCTCTTATTGATTCATCATCTAGTTGATTGTCTCGTAAAAAAAGAAAAACATACTTCTTACTTGAACTAATCAAATTTTTGTCTTGGTTATCACTTACCAATGAGATATTAGTTTTACCTTTATGTGCATTTATGATGAAAGAATTCCCATCCTTGATCATGTGATACTATTTTCCTCTCCTCTTGAAGATTGCATCCCTCATATACACATATGGATTTCCAAATACTACTCCACACATGTTGAGGGGTACTACATCTAACTCCACTTCATCAATAAAATATTCACTTACAACAAATTTGATCTTACACTATTCTGTGACCTTGATCTATGCATCCTTCTTTACCCACCCTAGTGAATATGGAATAGGATGATCATAAACCTCCAACCCAAGCTTTTTTGTTAGAAAAACAGGACCGTGGAGCAATAAAATAAAACAAATGCGGAAACAAAACACAGAAGATACACAATACAATAGAGACACAGATTTACATGGTTCACCCAATGTGGGCTACGTCCACCAGATAAATTTCTAGGTCCTTCCTTTATTATTATCCAACATATGAAGGAATACAACCTACAGCAAACCCCTTGTAAGTTCCTCTTCTTTTTCTCACAATCTCCTATCTCAGAATACCATATTCACCATAATGCAAATCTGCAATACATTTCCCTCATAACAGAGGGTTTCCTTCTAGGGAAAAAAACCCTAACATAATTTCTACCGTAAGATATGTGACCTTATAATGAATGGTCCAGATTTACAATGAAATTACAGTATACATTTATCAGGCAATTTTTCCTTCGGGGGCCCGCTTGCCCCCGGACCCCACAGAGGGGTTAACCCCCCTCTTCACTCCCCCGTGTGGAAGAGTGTACATACTTCTGGGGTGTAAAGTCTTCATGGGGTATAAACACAGTTGAAAACAAAAGACCTCTGAATCAGGAAGATAATCAGGCTCCACAACCAACAATCTCCCACTTGGAGATTAATCTCAACAACTCCACCACTGCAATATATGTTGGACTCTTAACCTTCCTGGAACTGGAAAATTTCTCATCTTCATATTCATTCTTAAAGACCAATTGAAAGTGATCACGAACTCAGTTTATCCCCGGTTACTCCCTTTGTTAACATGTATGCAGGATTCTATCTAGTGTGTATCTTTTCCAACTTCAAATGTTCATCTTCCAAGGCGGATCGTATGAAGTGTTACCTCAATTTCATATGCTTAGTCTTCGAATGGAAGGTTGAGTTCTTTGCAAGATGAATTTCACTCTCACTGTCAAAGTAGAACATGTTATTCTCCTGCTTCTTTCCCAAATCCTCCATAAACCTTTGTAACCAAATCATCTCTTTACTAGCCTTTGTAGCAGCAACATACTTTGCCTATGTTGTTGAAAGTGCAACAACCTTTTGCATGTTTGAAATACAACTTACTATTGTTCCACCTATAGTAAAAACATACCCTGTGGTGCTCCTCCTACTGTCTTTGTCACCTGCCATATCTTAATCAACATATCCCTATAGAAAAGTGTTTGAACCTCCAAAACATAATGCATAAGTAGCAGTACCTCTCAAATACATGAGAATCCACTTTATTACCTCCCAATGTTCTTTACCTGAATTGTTCATATACCTACTCACAACTCCCACTGCATGTGCAATATCTGGTCTTGTGCAAACCATCGCATACATCAAGCTGCCAATTGTTGATGAATAAGGGACCCTGGACATGTATTATATCTCCTCCTGTATCTTGGGACACATTTCCTTAGTTAATTTGAATTGGATGGCCAAAGGTGTACTAAATGGTTTTGCATTCTGCATTATGAACCTCTCCAGCACCTTCTCTATGTACTCACCCTGAGACAATGTCAATTTGTGATTTTTCTTATCTCTTGTTATTCTCATACCAAGGATTTTCTTTGCAGCACCCAAATCCTTCATCGCAAATGAATTAGCTAATTTCTTCTTGAGCACATTTATATCCTTCATATTAGACCCTACAACAAGCATGTCATCTACATACAATAGCAAGATAATATAGCTCCCATTTTCTATCTTTTTAAAATAAACACAGTGATCAAAATGGCATCGACTATAACCTTGTTCTGTCATAAACCTATCAAACTTCAAATACCACTGCCTTGGAGCTTTCTTTAGGCCATACAATCTCTTCTTCAATTGCATACCAAATTCTCCTTCCCTTTGACCTCATACCCCTGTGGTTGTTGCATATAAATCTCTTCCTCCAAATCCCCATGGAGAAAAGTTGTTTTTACATCTAACTGTTCAAGATGAAAATATTCTACTGCCACGAGACTCAAAATAGTCTTAATTGAAGTCATTTTAACAACAGGAGAAAATATTTCATCAAAATCTATACCTTTCTTTTGTTCAAACCCCTTTACAACAAGTCCAACCTTGTACCGCTTTATTCCTCCATCTTCTTCCTTCAACTTGTAAACCCATTTATTATGCAATGCTCTTTTTCCTACGGGAAATTGAACCAAGTCCCAAGTATGGTTATTTACCAAGGATTCCATTTCCTCTTTCATGCCTTGCTCCCACTTCTTTTTGGTGTCTACCTGCATTGCCTCTTCATAACATTCTGGTTCACCAAAATCAGTCAACAATAAATAATACAATGAAGGAGAGTATCRTTYAGGGGGTATACTTAACCTRGTAGACTTTCTAACAACACTTGTAGGTGTTTGAGGTACCTGTTGCTCTTGTTGTTGTACATTTTGATTTTCTAGTTCCTTTGGAATTTCTTTTTCRGTGATCTCATCAAGCATTGTGTATTCTTGTTTTTCCTTTTCCTGTTTCTTTCCCTACAACTGATCTTTGTACATGACCTTCTCATTGAATATGACATCTCTACTCCTAATGMTTTTGTTATTTTCATAATCCCATAAGTGATAACCAAAATCATTAAAACYGTATCCAATAAAGGTACACTTCTTGGATTTTGCCTCAATCTTTGTTCTATTTTCTTTTTCAATATGGACAAAYGTTTCACAACCGAAAGTTTTCAAAAAAGAATAGTTTACTTTTTTTCCTGTCCATTCCTCCTCTRGAATTATACCATCCAAAGATCTTGAAGGTCCTCTGTTTATTAAGTAAACAACAGTATCTAGAGCATCTGCCCAGAAATGTAAGGGCAAACCAGCATGMAATCTCATACTCCTTGCACGCTCCATGATTGTCTTGTTCATCCTTTCTGACACACCATTTTATTGTGGTGTTCTCTTCTCATTCCCTTCTCACTCATGTGTCCCAGCCTATGATGTCGCAGTGTTGTATCCACTCATGTAGTAGCTAAAGAGATAGAAGATTCAGTATTACCAGTACATAAATGCAATGTACCTACCTTCTCTCTGTTTTCTATCATTAATGATCCTTTGATGACCTTCCACGTCTTATCTGTAAATATGGATATACAACCTTCACTTGCCAACTTCCCTGTTGAAATTAGATTTTTCCTTAAATATGGAACATGTCTTACCTCTTTTAACAACCATTGGTTTCCATTGTGTTGCTTTATTTTTACCTTTCTCATTCCAACAATTTTTCATGGTGCATCATCACCCAAATGAACCTGTCCAAAATCACCTTGAACATAATTTAGAAAATGTTTCCTATGGGGTGTGGCATGAAATGGAGCCCCTGAATCTACTACCAAAGACTCATAAATATTATCTACAGAAAGAATCAAAGCATCTTGTAACACATCACCTGTTACATGTGCTTCTTGATTTCTCTCATGTTGTCCATCTCTTTGTTTCTTTGGAGCTCTGCAGTCTTTCTTCACATGTCCTTTCTTCCCACAATTCCAGCACTCTATCTTTCCAAGTCTAGATTTGGATCTTCCCTTCCTAGAATTCTCGCGGTTTCCTGAGCCCTTTCCTCTATCCTTTTGTATTACCCTGCTCTCCATGTTCAATGCATTACCTGATGTCTCACCTGTTCTTTTCCGTCGCATTTCCTCACTAAGGATAACACCAACAACATCATCAAATTTTAAAGTATTTGAACCAGAGACAGAGTTACTTATAGCCATGACCAAGTCATTCCAGCTTTCTGGTAATGAGCACAAGATTAGAAGAGCCCTGACCTCATCATCAAAGTCCACTTTTACAAAACTTAGTTGATTAGTAAACATATTGAATTCATTTAAATGGTCTGCAACAGACCTACCATCTGTCATATTCATATTAAATAATCTCTTCATTAGAAATATCTTATTGGACGCCAAGGGTTTTTCATACAATTTAGCCAATGCATCCATCAAACCCTTCATTGTCTTTTCTTTTGAAATATTGAAAGCCACCAATGTTGTCAGGCTCAGTTGTATTGTTCCTAGAGCCTTTAAGTCAAGAATCTCCCATTATTCGTCCTTCATAACCGTCGGCTTCTTTGTCATTCTGCCCAGTGGTAGGAATAGATCCTTTGATATAAATAATCTTCCAAATTTGCATCTTCCATAACTGGTAGTTTTGGCTGCTAAATTTATCGACCCTAAACTTTCCATCTTCTGACATTTCTCCCACTTGAACCAAGAACCCTAGTTTCTTGTGAGTTACCTTTCACTCTAATACCAGTTGTTAGAAAAACAGGACCATGGAGAAATAAAATAAAACAAATGCAGAAACAAAACACAGAAGATACACAATACAATAGAGACACGGATTTACGTGGTTCACCCAATGTGGGCTACGTCCACCAGAGAAATTGTCAGGTCCTTCCTTTATTATTATCCATCATATGAAGGGACACAACCTACATCAAGTCTGCAGTAACTTCCTCTTCTTTTTCTCACAGTCTCCTATCTCAGAATACCATATTCGCCATAATGCATAGCCGCAATACATTTCCCTCATAACAAAGGGTTGCCTTCGAGGGCAAAAAACCCTAACATAATTTCTACTGTTAGATATGCGACCTTATAATGAACGGTCCAGATGTACAATGAAATTACAATATACATTTATAAGGCAAATTTTCCTTCGGGAGCTTCACCCCTGGACCCTGCAGAGGGAGTAACCCCCCTCTGCACTCCCCCGTGTCGACGAGTGTACATACTTCGGGGGTGTAAAGTCTTCATGGGGTATAAACACGCTGAAAACAAAAGACCTCTGAATCAGGAAGATAATCATGCTCCACAACCAACATTTCTTACCAAATCCATTGCTATGAGATTGGTTTGTGAACCAAAATCAAATAGATCATTTACCTTGGTCTTCTTGACTTGGATCTTAATATGGAAGATTTTTTTCATCTACTTCTCTTCCTCGTGATGAAGGCTAATTAGATTTAACTCCTTCTACACTAAAGTGAAAGAAATATTTGCATCTGCATATAAGATTCTCTCTACCTAATCGATTGAATCACTGTCTATAAGGTTCTTCTTCTTGGAATCCTTCTTACAATTCTTAGGTTTCATCTTTGGATGTAGTTTTTGATTCTTTTCTTTAGTGTGACTATCGATATTTCAATGGTTGTGGTGGTTATTTGGATCCTTGCACTGATGTGAAATGGTTGTAATATTCCTTTCTTACCCTTTCCACTTCTTCTTTCCTTCCTTGGAAGTGTCTTGGTGCTATTTTTTTTGGGACCAATTAGATATTCTTTTTTGTGGCCTACATTTTATAGATATTGTGCTTTCACATAGGCCTCATCAATTGTCTTAGGTTTGAAGAGCATCACTTGATTTCACAAATTACTTTGTAAACAACTTGAATACTTGAGGAGTACATTTAGGTTCTTTGGAGATACACCCAACATGATATCCATATTCCTAAATTTGGTGGTGTAATCATGCACACTCTAGCCCTACCTTTTCACGAACTAATTCTAATGGATCCATTGGTCCTCTGCATACCCAATAGGATAGAATTGGAACTTAATCAAGGTTTTTATATCCTCCCACTTAATTATTGGTGGATCATCCTCTAGCCTAGGTGTTTATGTGTGACTATCCTACCAGGTTAATGCATTTCCCTCTAGTTTCAGTATGGACAAAGAAATCTTATGCTCTTATTCTATACGGTGGACATTGAAATAAACATCTAACTATTTCAACCAATGATTCAACTTTAGTGCATTGATCTAACCTTGCTATGGATTGACATCCACTTTTGCTTCCATTTTGAATACAAATTGTGAAGTGTTAATGAACTGGAACTCAACTGCTCTTTTTTGGGCTCTTTCCTCAACTCTTATTTTGGGTCTTCATTTTCTCCAGATTTCACCTCTGATCTAATCTCTGATTTAGAGCCTCCAAACTCCCCAAACAGTTCACTCTTTCTTTCTAGATACATCATGAGGAGGGCCATATTGTGAGAGATGTTAGCAACTTTCTCTTCCATCCTCACAAATCTCTCTTTTTCTAGATCTCGATGGTTTTTTTGAATAGACTCATCTTCGATCGCTATGTTTTTGCAACTTTCTTCTTAAGACAATTCCTAGCTACTACAACTTTCAAAAAATGCCCCAAAGAAAACTGATTTCATGCAAATATGATCTATAAACTGTCATGGGTATTCCATTGGAATAATTCATCACAACAAATCTTATAATATTCTAAACTATTAAACCATGCAAACTAATTTTACTTAGATCCCAGATTAGTTATTTATTAGCTTTTTCTTGAATTTATGAAATAATTGAATTATAAAAAAATGAAATAAAAGAGAAAAAGAACATTCCATCCACTCAAAAATGAACACAAGATATATCCTGGGAAACCCAAGATTGATCTGAAGTCTGGCTACCACCAGGTCCCAATAGAACATACAGATGTATGGAAGGCCGCCTTCAAGTAAAAAAAAGGTCTTTTTGAATGATTTTCCATGCTCTTTGGTTTTACAAATGCTCCATCAAATTTTATAAGGATGATGGACAATATCCTACAACCTTTCACCAGTTCTTTTGTAGTGGTGTATCTGGATGGCATCCTCATCTATAGCAAGACTTGGATGGAACACTTGCAGCATATTCAATAGGTTATGCACACCTTGCAGCAACACAAACTATATGAAAACTTGGAAAAATGATCATTCGGCATGGACAAGGTCCATTACTTAAGATACATCATTGATCAGCATGGTGTGCATGTGGATCCATCCAATATCTAGGTCATCTATGACTTTCCATCCCCAACCACACTCATTGAGCTTCAGAGCCTCTTGGGCCTCGCCAATTTCTATCGCAGGTTCATGTTGGGATTCTCTCATATCGCATGGGCCCTCAACCACGTAACCAGGGGTGTCGGTAAGGAAAACTTTATGTGGGGCTTGTCCCAACAACAAGCCTTCAATGACTTGAAGCAAGGTTTGTGCTCATCCCTAGTACTTTAATTACTGGACCTGCAACATCCCTTTGAAATCGAGACAGATGCTTCGTACTATGTTGTGGGCATTGTTCTCACTCAACACGGCCACCCCGTGGTGTACCATAGTGAAACACTATCAGATGTTGTATGTAAGTACCCTACTTATGACAAAGAAATCTACTCCATTCTGTAAAACTTCCTCCAGTGGAGACATTACATTCTAGGGAAGGAGACAGTCATCCACACTTATCACAAGCCACTACAGTTCATGCAAACCCAAGGAAAATTACAGAATGACCGTCATCAGAAGTGGTCCACATACTTATAGCAGTTCCACCTCAAAATCAAGTATAAAATAGGAAGTACCAACTGAGTTGTTGATTGCCTCAGCCGACCTCCAATCATGGCACTCACCATGGTGCTAGACTCTTGTAACCATGAGACCTCTGGATGGCCCCACCTCTATGAGATAGAATCTGACTTTTTCACCACCTACCAAATGTTGGGAGCAAACTCAGTGGTCGCTAAATTCCATCTTCAGGACAGGCTAGTGTGCCATCTAGGCCATCTCTGCATTCCATCAAGCAAGTGCGCAAAGATGATATCGAAAGCTCGCTTAAATCAGGTGGCAGGACACTTTGGCGTCGAAAAGACAATGGCAGTGTTGCAGAAACATTTCTATTGGCCGAAACTTCGACAAGATGTCAGCAAGTATATGATGTCTTGCACTGCCTGTGCTATTTCCAAACTGAACACTAAGAAATAGGGCTTGTACACCCCTCTCCCTACTCCTGACAAGTCGTGGGAATCCATATCAATGGACTACATGTTGGGCCTACCGTCCACCAAGAGGGGCAATGACTATGTTTTTGTGGTTGTTGATCACTTTTCCAAGATGGTGATTTTGGCCACCTGCAAGAAGAACATCACTGCAGATACCACTACCAAGCTCTTCTTTGAACATGTTTGGCTACACCTTAGGATCACACAAACCATTGTCTCACATCAAGACAGTCAGTTCCTCAACACATTCTGGTCGAGCCTCTAGTAACTGCTGGATATCAAGCTCACCAAATCCACTGCCTTTCACCCCCACACACATGGCCAAATTGAGGTCGTCAATTGGATGAACATACATATCATGTGAATGTACAATTCCAAGCACCCGCGCACATGCTATGAGAGTCTTCCCTATGTCCATCATAGCTGCAACCGAGCCCTGCATAGCTCAACTGGCCACAACCCCTTTCAGGTGGGGTTGAGATTCCAACCATTGGGCCCCATGGATATTTCACTACCCCTAGCGACCACCTCAGCTGACTCGTCTCATGCTCCACGAGAAGCTGACAAAGTCACCTGGTTCATTGAGCAGATCCATCACATCTTCCAACAGGTTCAGGATATTTTACAGAAGTCCAATGCCAAGTGAAAGCAACATTGTGATCAACATCGAGTGCCACATAAGTTTCAGGTGGCGACAAATTTTGGTTGCACTTGCAGAAAGAACGCCTTATAAGGCCCCATCGGAAGCTTTTCCCACTCCGGTATTGGCCATACACCATCACCAACATTATGGGTGACAATGATTTTTCACTCAATTCCCCCTTTCCTTGGCCTCCACCCAGTCTTCAACGTGGCTCTCCTTCGGCCATATTTTCCACCATTCTTAGACACCTCAGAGATAGTATAGAAGTTGACACCAACAGAGCTCAACCCTAACTGCATGCAATAGGCATCCAGTGATCATATTGTGGACACACAAATCAAGGGCACCCGACAGCAAAGGATCCAGCTTTATCAAGTTGTTAAAGCAGGGCAACTCCTGCACCAAGGCAAGTGGCTCACCCAAGGCCAAATTCAACTAGTTCATAGTGATGTGTTTTTCCCTGATTTAGTGCCTTCACTTGGTGGATCCCTGTATTATGTCTCCTTCATGGATGATTTTTCCAGGAAGACATGGATATGTTTCCTGAGGAAGAACACAGAGGTTTTTGAGAAATTCAAAGAGTTTAAATCTCTTGTAGAAAACCAGATGGATTAGATGATTAAGCTGCTGAGAAATGACAAAGGTGGTGAATTCTATGGAAAGAAATTTGATCAGTTCTGCAAGAAGTGTGGCATAGCACATAAAAATACCACACCATATACCCCATAGAAAAATGTATTTGATGAGAGAATGAATAGGATATTGATGGACAATGAAAGGAGCATGCTCAATGGTGTTAGGCTCGCACAAGAATTATGGGTAGAGGTAGTCGACACTTTAAAATATCTAGTGAATATGTCTCCTTCGTCGGTGTGAGTCCACATAACTCCACATGAGTTATGGTCTAGTAATAATCCTTTGGTTTCACATCTCAAAGTATTTGGTTGTGATGCATTTGTGCATGTTCCCAAGGAAAAGAGGAGTAAGTTGGACAAGAAAGAAGTCAAGTGTATTTTCATTGGATACAAAGAAGGAATGAAAGGATATAAGCTATGGGATCTTGCATCAAGGATAACAGTGTATAGTCAGGATGTGGTCTACATAGAAGTCAGAAGGAAGTTTGATCTTGAAGAGATGGTTCAAATAGAGAATAATATGGAAATGGTGTCGTTTGAACTGAGGAACAAAGAAGTTGATTCAAATGAGTCGACTGAATTAGATGAAGAGGTGGAACAATTGAATCTGGTTGTAAGGAATTTATAACAATTAAGAAAACCAGTCGAAAGGTCAGAGGAGCCAAACTTCCATTCTACATTTGTGTTAACTACCACCGATGAGGAGCCCAAGTCGGTCGGGGAGGCAATCGACTTAGTAAAGGGAAAACTCTGGAAGGATTCCATGGTCAAAGAGTTGGAATCCTTTCACAAGAATGAGTCGTGGGACTTAGTCGAATTACCTAGTGTAATAAATCTTGTTGGTAGAAAATGGGTATTCAAGAATAAGATGAACACTGTAGGTCAAGTCAAGAAATTCAAAGCTCGACTGGTAGCGAAAGGATATTCCCAAGTTGAAGGAGTCTACTTTGGTGAGATTTTTTCCCCTCTTGAAAAATAACTTCCATTATAGTACCAATGTCTATGGCTGCAACATTTGATCTAGAATTATAACAGATGGATATGAAGACAATGTTCCTACAAGGCAACCTGGAAGAAGAAATATACATGAAACAGCCTGAAGGATTTGTAGTAAATGGTAAGAAATACTCGGTGTGCAAACTGAAAAAGATCCCTTTATGGTATAAAGCAATCACCAAGGATGTGGTGCCAATAGTTCGACTCTAGGAAAGTTCCATTTTGAAATCCATGAAACTGATAGGCAAGCATATCAACATATTCTCAAATTTGCATGGAAATGGACTTCAATAAAGGGTTTCCAACAAAAATTATTTTGATAGGAAAAAATAGTCATAATCAATCAAGTACCCCGGAGATAAACATTCAAATTAAATAAATGATTTACATGTTGCCATTTTGTGAAAATTAAAAGTCAGATTTGAATATCTCTTGGCTACTAAAAACTTATAGGCCATCCTTTGTTGAACACATATCCTATCACATGTAAAATTTGAAGCATCAGGGGGTGTGTTATCATGTCTTCCATATTTCCTATCTCTTAGATGTGAATTTAGGTACTTGATTTGAGCTTCTAACCTCTTGATTGAGCATTAGATGTGTTATTTGTAGATGACATAGTTGCATATGTTACTATTGAAATTATATATATCATTTGAAATTTATTATTACTCGGGATACTTTATTTTGAATCATTTAGTAATCCTTTAATTTACTTGAAGAGTAGAAGTCTTTGAATCTATTGTTCTTGCTAGCACAAAAATATGTTGAAAACATGAGAAAGATCATTTCAAAGACACAATAAAAAATATTGGCTAAGAAAAGGAAATCGGTTAACGAAAATAAATCCTCCATGGAAATAGTGGCTAAGGACTTTAGGCTTCCCAATATACAAACACTTTGCATAAAACTAGTATTGACAATCCACATTTGTATGGTGAACTATTCCTATTGATTAAACATAGGAAAGGATTTCCCACCACCTTAAAATAAAATAAAATAAAATAGGAAGAGATCGGTCGGGTACATAATCTATTAAATTCCTACATCCACAATGTTGCTACAATATCAAGAGTAATACCATGTGAAAAAATCACCAGATGCCTAATAGATCACATTGATGTGGACAAAATAAAAATATACAATGAACAATGAAAGTGCATAGGCTCTTTCACGCCTATTAATTTGAAAGTATATTACAACTTCCCAAAATTTGAAGTATACTTCACAACTAAACCACACACTGTAACCCACAAAAAAAGTCGTTTAATGCCTCAAAATGGCCCAGGAAGGTTTTGGACCCAAATTTTCAAAACTAGGACCTACCACTAAAATGGCCCTACAAGTCGATTCTTCCAAAAAATTTTACCTAGAAAGTACTAATATATATGAAAAATTATAAGATGATACAGTCTAGATCATACCTTTCCATTTAGGGAGGCTTTTGGTGCCCAAAATATTTACTAAATGGGGTGAGGAAAATTTTCCTCTACCTTCTCCTTAGAGCACCATTTTTCTTTGCCTAGAAGTTATCCTTTCAACCCAATCTGCCAAACGTCATGTTGTCCTTGTCTTGTAGTTTTGGACCTCCTCTACAAAACTATGTCTTATGCCATATCTTTCTAAGCATGTAGTGTTAAGTCATGTATGGTAGGTCGGACCTACTCCACCTCATCCAACATGGAAGGCTCATAGATTTTAAAATCTAATGCCAGCTAAAGTTGTTGGATAAATATAGATCAATATGTTACAGCTTGATAGGTTGAGATAGATCGTGCCTATCAATTCTATATTGTCCCCTATGAAGCTAGGAAGTGTTAGTTGAAACTTAGAGGTGTTAGTCGAAGATATGATGTGGCCTACAGAACTAACAACCCATGTTTATATGTATATGTTCTTTATGAGGTGTTCAACGAAGGTAAGAGGTCTTAGTCGAAGCTATGAAGTGGCATGTGAAGCTCGTACCTGTGTTCCATTGCTTCTATTCGTATTGGGTTGATGATCCAGTCTTATCAAATAGTTAGGAGAGCTTAAATATTTACTTTCTTGCTTAAATATTTCTTCCTCTCTTCAGCTAGGTTTAGTGTGGAAGTGTTCCTCATTTACTAACATTTACCCCCTATTAAGGCCATAGGTTCAACCCTAGGAAAGTTCCATTTTGAAAGCCATTAAACTGAGAAGCAAAAATATCAACATATTCCCGAATTTGCATGGAAATGGACTTCAATAAAGGGTTTCCAACAAAAATTATTTTGATGGGAGAAAATATTCATAATCAATAAAGTACCCTGACGATAGACATTCAAATTAAATAAATTATTTACATGTTGCCATTTTGTGAAAATTAAAAGTCAGATTTGAATATCTCTTGGATACTAAAAACTTATATGCCATCCTTTCTTGAACATGTATCCTATCACCTAAAAAATTTAAAGCATCGGAGGGTGTGTTATCCTGTCTTCCATATTTCCTATCTCTTAGATATGAATTTAGGTACTTGATTTGAGCTTCTTACCTCTTGATTGAGCATTAGATGTGCTATTTGTAGATGACATAGTTGCATATGTTACTATTGAAATTATATATATCATTTGAAATTTCTTATTACTCAGGTTACTTTATTTTGAATCATTTAGTAATCCTTTAATTTACTTGAAGAGTAGAAGTATTTGAATCTATTGTTCTTGCTAGCACAGAAATTTGTTGAAAACATGAGAAACATCATTTCAAAGACACAATAAAAAATATTGGCTAAGAAAAGGAAATTGGTTAACGAAAATAAATCCTCCATGGAAATAGTGGCTAAGGACTTTAGGCTTCCCAATATACAAACACTTTGCATAAAACTAGTATTGACAATCCACATTTGTATGGTGAGATATTCATATTGATTAAACACGGGAAAGGATTTCCCACCGCCTTAAAATAAAATAAAATAAAATAGGAAGAGATCGGTGGGGTACATAATCTATGAAATTTCTCCATCCACAATGTTGCTACAATATCAAGAGTAATACCATGTGAAAAAATCACCAGATGGCTAATAAATCACATTGATGTGGTCAAAATAAAAATATACAATGAACAATGAAAGTGCATAGGCTCCTTCACGCCTATTAATTTGAAAGTATATTACAACTTCCCAAAATTTGAAGTATACTTCACAAATGAACCACAAACTGTAACCTCCAAAAAAAGTCGTTTAATGCCTCAAAATGGCTCCGAAAGTTTTTGGACCCATATTTTCAAAACTAGGACCTACCATTAAAATGGCCCTACAATTCGATTCTTCCATTTTGTTTAACCTAGAAAGTACCAATATAGATGAAAAATCATATGATGATACAATCTTGATCATACCTTCCCATTTAGGGAGGCTTTTGGTGCCCAAAATATTTACTAAATGAGGTGAGGAAATTTTTCCTCTACCTTATCCTTAGAGTACCATTTTTCTTTGCCTAGAAGTTATCCTTTCAACCCAATCTACCAAAGGTCATGTTGTCCTTGTCTTTTAGTTTTGGACCTCCTCTACAAAACTATGTATTATGCCAATTCTTTCTAAGCATATAGTGCTAGGTCCTCTATGGTAGGTAGGACCTGCTCCACCTCATCCAACATAGAAGGCTCATAGATTTTAAAATGTAATGCCATCTAAAGTTGTTGGATCAATATAGATCAATATTTTACACCTTGATAGGTCGAGATAGATCGAGCCTATCAATTCTATATTTTCCCCTATGAAGCTAGAAAGTGTTAGTTGAAACTTAGAGGTGTGATTCGAAGATATGATGTGGCCTACAGAGATAACAAACCATGTCTATATGGATATGTTCTTTATGAGGTGTTCAACGAAGGTAAGAGGTGTTAGTCAAAGCTACGAAGTGGCCTGCGAAGCCCATACCTGTGTTCCATTTCTTTTATTTGTATTGGGTTGACAATCCAGTCTTATAAAATAGTTAGGAGAGCTTGCTAGGTCCCACACCTCCACATTCACTACTAAGTAAATGTACATGTATGGGGATAGGCTGAGTCTATAGGTGTTATCTCCCACCTTCTCCAATACCTCAAAAGGGCCATACTACAGAGCCTTTTTCTTCTTACCATGACCCTGTAGTCTTTTCTTATTCAATTCTAACAAAAATTTGTCTTCCACTTTGAATGTCTTCTTGATTCTATGTTAATCGTGTATGGACTTATACTTTTCCTATGACTTATTGTGAATCTTGTACTTGCAAACTGATCTTTCTCATGTTTTCAACAAATTTATTTTCTCTCGAATCTTATTTTGTGATTCCTTCCCTCACTCGTCCCTATTGTCCATATGAAAATTCCAAGGGTGAAGGAAGATAATACGCAAAGAAAGTTTCAAAAGGGGACTTACCAGTAGAAGTGTGGACTGCTATGTTATAAGAGGGTTGAATATATATCATATTTCCATCCGAAGTCTTTAGATACTTATGATTGTAACCCCTCAAAATTTGTACCAAAGTTTTGTTGACTAGTTTTATCTTCCCATCTATCTATTGATGGAATGGTGTATATCTCTTCAACTTAGTGTCCATCTTCTCCCAAAGAGTAGTCCAAAATTCACTGAGGAATCTTGTATCCCTATCCAATATGATGTTCCTTGGTATCCCAAAGTGCACCCAAACCTATTCAAAGAACATGTTTGTCACTCATTTTCCTTTGATGGTATTTTCACAAGGCATGAGAAGCACATATTGTTGGGTCTATCAACTAACACAACTAGATAATTATGTCCCTTCCTAGTTTTTTGTAAACATCCCACAAAATACATGGAAATGATTTCCCAAGATTGAGTGGGTACATGCAAGGGATGGTATCGACCTTGCTTCCTATTACTAGGCTTATTGCTACAAAAAGGTATGCATACTCTGATATACCATGCTACATCTTCTTGTATTCCGGGCCAATACACATACGTTTGTAAGTTAGCAACTATCTCCTTGACACCAAAATGTCCTACAACTTTGGAGATGTGAGCCTCTCTTATAAGTTACAATATTTCACTTTTTGGAACATAGATATTTTCTAGATTGTAGAGTAATCCATTCCGGAGATTATATTCACCCTTGCTATCACCTTATTCTACATTAATTTACCCATGTAGTTGTTGAATCACCTCCTTGAAGTCATCATATTCTATGTATGCATGTTTGTATGCATCATGGTTAAAAGGCTCCATGTGCGTAAACGTTCCCAAATTTGTAATCTTTGATGTGGGTGGCCTTGAAAGCATGTTTGTCAACTTGTTAATGCTCCCCTTCCTATACTTGATGACTAGATGAAATAGTTGCAAAAACCTCATCTACGTGTAATGTTTGGTTTGTTGAATAATACAATGGACCTACAAATACTGCAATGACTGGTGATCTATGTGGATAATGGTTTTCATTCCCTGGAGATAGTTGATCCACTTCTTAAAAGCTCCCAGAGCATACCCACTTGCAACTATCTACACTTTGAAATTCTTATACAAGTTTGGTAATGAGAGAACTCGTGCTTGTCTAATATTTCGTTTCATCTCATCGAAATATTTCTTTTGATTCTTTCCCCATTGGACACTCTTACCACTCATTGTTATGCCATAGAGTGGTGCAACTACTACTAAAAAGTATTCTATGAAATTTCATAGGTATTCTGTTTCCCCAACAAATATCCTAAATTCAATGAAATTAGTAGGAACTTTCCATTTTATGATGGCCTCCATCATTGAGGGGTCTATATCGAGTTCTCATCCACTAGTCACATACACCAACTACACTAATTATTGTTGAGAAAACTCACATTTCTTGAGCTTAGCCAACAACTCGTAATTTTTAAGAGTCTCTAAAACCTGCATGAGATGTGATATGTGTTCCTCCTCGGTAGAGATATAAACCAATATACCATCCAAATATACTATAACAAATAAATATAAATATGGGCATAATACATCTTTCATCAGTCTCATAAATGTAGTCGGTGCATTACATAAACCAAATCGCATGACGAACCATTCATACAAAACTTGCCTTGTATTGAAGGTGGTCTTCAAAGTGTCTTATTCTTTAACACATAGCTGGTGGAATCATGATTTGAGATCCAACTTGGTGAAGTACTTAGCATGTCGCAACTGATGTCACAAATCATTGATCGTGGGTAGAGGGTACTATTTTTTTAATGTAACCTTGTTCAAATCTATGTACTCAATACACATATGCCAAGTCCCATCCTTCTTGGGTAAAATGATGAGTGGCCCACAAGGTGAGGTGCTTGATCAAATCAATCCCTCCTCCAGTAGGTCCTACAACTATTTCTTCAATTTGTCTACTTCCATAATGGATTGTTTGTATAACCCAATGTTGGGTAATGGGGAGTCATGAAAAACCTGTATCACGTGCTCCACTTCCCTCTTATTTTGAATCCCTTTAGGCTCCTGGAACACTCCTTTATATACCTGCAACAACAACTACAATTGTTGTTTATGAATTTTAGTACATCCCTTCAAGGATTCCTTTACTCTTACTGATTCATCATCTATTTGATTCTCTCGTAAAAAAAGAAAAGCATACTTCTTACTTGAAATAATCAAATTTTTGTCTTGGTTAGCACTTACCAATGAGATATTTGATTTACCTTTATGTGCATTTATGATGAAATAATTCCCATCCTTGATCATGTGAGACTAGTTTTCTCTCCTCCTAAAGACTTCATCCCTCATATACACGTATGGATTTCCAAATACTACTCCACACATGTCAACGGGTACTACATCTAACTCCACTTCATCAATAAAATATTCACTTACAACAAATTTGATCTTACACTATTATGTGACCTTGATCTATGCATCCTTGTTTACCCACCCTAGTGGATATGGAATAGAATGATCATAAACCTCCAACCCAAGATTTCTTACCAAATCCATTATTGTGAGATGATCTATGAAAAAAAATAAAATATAGAATTTACCTTGGTATTCTTGAATTGGACCTTGATATGTAAGAGTTTTTTCATCTCCTTCTCTTCCTTGTGATCAAGGCTACTCAGATTTACCTCCTTCTGCACTAAAGTGAAAGAAATATTTTCATATACATCTAAGATTCTCTCTACCTGATTGATTGAATCCTTATCTATAAGGTTCTTCTTCTTGGAATCCTTCTTACAATTCTTAGGTTTCATCTTTGGGTGTAGTTTTCGATGCTTTTCTTTAGTGTGACCATCGACATTGCAATGGTTGCGGTGGTTATTTGGATCCTTTCACTGATGTGAAATGGTTGTAATATTCCTTTGTTTCCCTTTCCACATCTTCTTTCCTTCCTTGGAAGTGTCTTAGTGCTATTTGTTTTGGGACCACTTGGATATCTTTTTTTGTGGACTACATTTTATAGATATTGTGCTTTCACACAGGCCTCATCAATTGTCCTTGGCTTGAAGAGAGTCACTTGCTTTCAGAAATTACTTTTTATGCAACTCGAATACTTGA
>ML806197.1:132176-145820 GCA_009831015.1 Picea engelmannii | reverse complement strand
CCTCCCTTTTCTTCTGTCATATGTCCAACTTCCCTCTCTCCATCCACATGGCCCCTCCTCAGCTCATCGCCCTCTCGCCTCTTGCCATGTGTCCCTCTCACTCCCAGTCACCTCCACCTGTATGATCATTCCTTTTACTCTGTGTCCACCTGTACCCCCACGCTCCACACACCTTCCTCCTCTTCCCTTTTCAGACCGCGTGGCATTCCTCAGCTTATGTCACTGCTCATGTTTCCTCTCCATCACCTCCACCGTGTCGACGCCATTTCTCCCATCATACCCTCATTCGTGTCCACTGAAGGGTCCAAAGGGAGACCGTTCAGCTAATCCAGATGGTAGCGTGAGGGGCCTTCCACGTCCCAAAGGTGCCGAGTTGGCTGGGTCATTCTCAATCCCGAGGAAGAAGTTATTAAGGTAGTTGGTGGTGGTTAGATATTATATCCACCATAAAGGGAAAGTCCGACGATGAATTAAAAGCACGTCGATTCGCTCACAGGACTGTCAGGAGTTCGATTGTGTCTGCCATAAGCGCACGATCGACCAGGGTCTGCATACATAGACTGTCATAAGACATGCAGACGCAATGTTTTTATTGCAGCGTCTTGTTTTTGTTGTTGTTGTTGTTTTGAGTATATGTAGGCGTTTTCTCCATTTTTGTAAGTATCGATGGTTGAGCAAGGCTCCCGATTGTAAAGTTTTGATGAAGCGTTGGTCGCTCTGGTTAATGTACAAGGCATTTGAGACTTCTTACTTTATGGATGTCAGCTTCTTTTCCATATCTTTGTTTACTATGTTAGAACAACTCAGAATTGGATGATCCAGTCGAGTTGTAACTGTTATAGGATGATGTAGGTTGGATCACTGTAACAGTTGCATTGTTTCTAATCGGTTCCTGTGATTTTCTTAGCGCTGAACGACTTGGAATTGAAGGATTCAGTCGAGTCACTCCTCAGCTCCTTAAAGCTCTGGACCAAGAGGAACTTGGCTTCTGAGTTTTTCATCCTCAAGCCTCCGAAGGCCTATCGCCCGAGGCAGTCTTGCTCACCCTTCTCACAAGTCTTCCATCTACCACCCTTTGATCTATTTACTGACAGAAGTTGGATCAAGACCTCCCTTGCTTTCTACATACCAGGCCCGGTTTCCTAAGTTAAAGCTATATCTTCTTGAGTCTTTACCCATCCGATCACCCCATTAAAAAAATCATGACATAAAACTGATGGGCATTGGGCTCTGCTCCTGCAAGCAATCCAGGAGTGACTTCTAATGCTAATATTTATGGCGTCGTTGTCGGGGACGAAGTTGAAAATTTTCCCTAGGATTGAACGACATTGAGCCTCTGATTCTGAAGGTGCATCAGGTATCAGAGCCTTTGAAGATTGCCACTGTGCACCTGGTGACTCCATTGTGACGACTCCACTGTGGCGAACCTTCCATGTCAATTGTGGCTTTCAGAGGCAAACACATGCGGTCCCATCCATAGCTGCCTCTAGCTACACCTGAAACTGATCGGGAGGTGGTCCTTGGAAAAGGAAAGGCTCTGAAGGAGAAGCTATCATCATTGAACCAGGTAATCCACCATCTTGTTCTGTAAGAACTCCATTTTCTCCTCCTCAGTTTCCTAGCAGACCGCTTTCTGAAGTTTCCCGTTTCCTAAATTTTGGGAGTGTTCATGTTGAGATTTCCCCCCCTAGTCTGGGATTAGAGGGAGAAATCCTTGTCACTCCAATTTATCCTGAAGTTGTACCTTGGCGAAGACCCAGGACCACAGAATATTTCCCCACTCCTGGCTTTACCACTCCTCCTCTTGTTACTGTTGTCGCTTCTACGTGAAGGGAAACATCAGCCGACTTAAGCTTGCTAGCCTTATCCCTAAATCCCCTATTGTTTCCCACTCCCCTTAGAAGCTCATCCCCGGTATCCCCTTTTCAAGCTCCTTCTCCTCTGATTTCTCCTCCACTGAATATTCCCATGGCAGGAGTAAATCCCCCTATGACCAGAATGGAGGCTATTATAGCTGCTAGGTATGCCCCCCTTGTGATACCCCAGCCTCTCAATGCCCTCCCAGCAGATGGTTACCTCAAGCAGCTGCCCAAGTTTACAAGTGAGGGGAACATAACTGCAGAAGAACACCTAGAAGCCTTTTACAGTTTCACAGATGATAATAACGTCATGCATGCAGACATATGGATGAGGATTTTTGTCCATAGTCTCCAAGGCGAGGCTAGAAAGTGGTTTAAGGCCCTGCCTCCTAGATCTATTGATGGGATCGAAGCTTTAGATAATTCCTTTTTAAGACAGTGGGGAGATAAAAAAGACTTCATGTATTACATGATAGAGTTCGGGTCTTTGAAGAGAAAGGAAGGAGAATCTGTCTCTGACTTCTCTAAGAGATTCAATAAAATGTATAATAAAATCCCCGCTGAGATAAAGCCCTCAGAAGCCTCGACTAAGATCACTTATGCTAGTGCTTTTGATCCCGATTTCTGCCTACTGCTAAGGGAGAGAAGAGACACTACTCTGGCCCACATGCAGGATGCAGTCATGGAGGTAGAATCTAACATATTGGTTGTTGACCGACTCAGAAACACTGTTGATAGGGACATGTCCAATAAAAGGCCTGAAGCCTCCCCATCCAGTTCCTCTTCCCTGCCCCATCAAACATATGAGACAACTAGAGTACTAAAGTCACTTTCTACTAGAATGGAAAGATGGGAATTAGAAGGGAATCCCATGTACAAAAATCCCTAGAATTTTGATAATAGAGGTTTCAGACGACCCACTAACAATGGACCACAGGCCTTCCCAAGGGAACAAAGGGAAAAGGAAAGAGAAGATCAAAGGATTCAAACCCCTCTCCAAAATAACCTGGTTACTCATGAGGGAGGGGAGGAGATAGACGAGTTCAACCCTGAAATTCATTGCATTGAAGAAGCTCCTCCTTTTTCCCATTTGACTCAGTTTGCATATAAAAAATCCCTGATGAACATCCAAATACATGAGTTAGGTAAGGGAGAAAGGGTCGGTCACACCTCTAACATATACAATCTCAGGTCAAGAAAGAAAGAACGAAACTTTGACAGCCAGGACCAGCCCCTCATAGCAAATAGGCCTACTAAATCTACAACAACCATTACTAAAGAAAAGAAAACTCAGAGTGCTTCGCCAGCAGCCAAAGAACCTATCTCAGAGGTAAGGGAAGATCCTAAGCCTATTTCCTTTTTTAATTTTGAGCATGAAATTCAAGAGATCGGGATTCTCGTTCCCCTCTCAGAGCTAGTTAAAAATGAGGACTTCAAAAGATCCCTCTCCAAGCTACTGCAATCTGAGTTCCCCCCAGCCTCCCTCTGACTCAGTAAACCTTCAAGATGAGAAACCAGCTGTCATCCTAGGTCCCATGGTAGAAGAAAGAGATGATTCATCCCCTCCCTTCTACACCTCCCTGAACATACATGATAAAGTGTTGCATAATTTCCTCATGGATTCAGGAGCTTCCCATAACCTTATGCCCAAGGTAGTCATGGAAGAGCTGGGACTAGAAGTAACAAAGGCCTATCATGACTTGTACTCTTTCTATTCAAGGAGGGTGCAATGTTTGGGGGTCATCAAAGACCTAGTGGTTTCCTTGTTTCAGCTGCCCATGAAGAGTGTGGTCATGGATATTGTGGTAGCTGACGTTCCCCCCAAGTTTGGCATGTTGTTGTCTAGGTCTTGGATTAAAAGACTTGGAGGAACGTTACAGATGGATCTCACATATGCCACCATTCCAGTCTTTGGAGGGGGACACAGGAGGTTGTACAGAGAAGCCCAGCTAGCCTATATTGTCAGTGATGAAGCAAACCCCACTAATCACCCCATCTTTTCCCTTGACATTGAGCTAGGGTCTAGTCTGTTGCAGATCACTGAAACTCCTGAGGTCCCTTTACATATCAGAAAGATGCCCATTCTTAATCAAGAAATACCTCCTCCAACCACCTCTGTTTGGAAGATGTTCTTTGACGGAGCTTCCTCCAATATAGGTGCAGGGGATGGAGTGATTTTCATATCACCCTATCAAGAGATCATGTCTCTGTCATACAAGCTGGAATTTGAAACCACCAACAATGTGGTAGAATATGAAGCTCTTGTCCTGGGTATGAAGGCTGCAAAGGAAATGGGAATTAAATAAATAGCAATATTTGGAGATGCTGAGTTGATTATCCAGCAAGTCAGAAATGCTTATCGTGCTATTAATCCCCTGCTCAGAAATTACAGAAATGAAGTATGGGACCTGATTGATGATTTTTTCTTGGCCTTTAACATTTCTTTCATCCTGAGGGGGGAAAATACTTTAGCTGATTCCTTATCTGTCTCAGCTAGTTTGCTCAAAGTTCCTCTGCCGCCTAGGGTCAAATATGATGTTGAAATAAGACATAGGCCCTCTATACCGGACAATGTCAAGCATTGGAGGGTATTCAAAGATGATCTGGAGATTGAAAAATTTCTCCAATCTGTTGATGAATTTTTTGCGTTGCACATTGATCAGGATCCCAACCCGGAAGGTGACCCTCACCCTAAGGTGTTTTTAAATGAAATCGTTAATCACCAGATTATTCAGTTGCCTAGCAATCACATTCTGAGAGGACTAGTCCCTTTGGAAAGATTGTTCGATGGGAATGATGTGGCAATAAAGGGTAGGGTTTCAAATGAAGATGTTGATAGAGCCGAATGCAACATTGGCACATAGGAGGAGCCTAAGTTTGTCAAATTATCAAGCAGTTTGACCAAAGAACAGAAGGCCGAATATACTGAGTTGCTGAAAGAGTTTGTTGATGTGTTTGCATGGACATACGAAGACCTAAAGACTTATGACACATCTGTCATTGAGCACAAGATCCCACTGAAAGAAGAGGTTAAACCGTTCAGGCAGAAGTTGAGACAGATAAATCCCATGTTGCTACCTATCATGGAGAAAGAGGTGAAGGAATTGCTAGATGCCCAAATCATTGTCCCCTTGAGATACTCCAAATGGGTGGCCAATTTGGTCCCAGTAAGGAAGAAAAGTGGGGAAATCAGACTCTGTGTTGATTTCAGGAACCTGAACAGGAGCTCAAAGAAAGACAATTATCCCCTGCCCAACATGGAACACATATTGCAAAGGGTAACAGGTTCATCTAGGATATCCATGATTGACGGATTTTCTGGTTATAATCAGATATCAGTCATGCCTGAGGATAGAGAAAAAATGACCTTCACCACTCCTTGGGGGACATTCATGTATGCCAAAATGCCTTTTGGATTAATTAATGCAGGAGCAACATTTCAGTGAGCCATGGACATAGCCTTCATCGGGGAGAAGGACCAATTTGTGGTAATCTATCTAGATGACATCACGGTCTTCTCCAGGTCAGATAAGGAGCACCACTGCCACTTAAGGAAAGTTTTCCTGAAGTGTCGAAGTTTTGGCCTATCCCTAAACCCCAAGAAATATTTGTTTGCTATGAAGGAGGGGAAGTTATTAGGCCATATAGTATCAGCAGAGGGAGTGAGGATTTATCCCAACAAGGTAGAAGCCATTCAGACCCTGTCACTTCCCCGGTCTAGAAAAGAAGTTTAGGCCTTTTTGGGGAAGATTAACTTTATGAGGAGGTTTGTCTCGAATTTTGCTGAGATGGTGAAACACATCACAGCCATGCTCAGGAAGGGAAATGAAGTGAAATGGACCGCTGAGCCCAGGGAATCTTTTGTCCAAATAAAAAAGGCATTGACTGAGGCACCTGTGCTAATCATTCCTGATTATTCCAAAGATTTCCTGATTTTTTCTTTTGCTTCTTGTGATACAGTAGAAGTAGTCTTGTTGCAGAAAAATGAGGAAGGGCGAGAACAACCCATTTCATTCTTTAGAAAGGCATTGAGAGATGCAGAGGTCCGGTACAAGATCATGGAGAAGCAGGCTTATGCCTTGGTGAAAGCCCTCAAAGATTTCAGAGTCTATGTCTTGCACTCAAAGGTCACCTCATACGTTCCTTTGGCCTCTGTGAAGGACATCCTCGTACAGCCTAACATAGATGGGAGAAGAGGTAAATGGATTGCCAAGATCCTGGAGTTTGATCTGGAGATTAAGCCCACCAAGTTGATAAAGGGGCAGGGTTTAGCCAAGTTGCTGGTTGAATCCAATTGCAAATCCTTAGGAATTAACTTCATCAATGAGCAAGTTGAGTCATCCAACAAGAATTTTCAGAGTGCCTTATCACTAGAAGCATGCGCCTGGTACAAGGATATCTTGTACTTTCTACAAGAATTAAAGCCTCCTGATGGATTGGGAAAAAGTAAGGCTAGAGCTTTAAAGCTCAAAGCGGTCAGATATTGCCTCATTGACCAAGCCTTGTACTGGAAGGACCCTTTGGGGGTATTTTTAAGATGCCTGGACCCGCAAGAAGCCCAGAAGGTTATGTTTGATTTCCATAGCGGTCTTTGTGAAGGTCATCATTTCTGGAAGACCACATCTCACAATATCCTCCAGGCTGGGTATTACTGGCCCACTTTATTCCCTGATGTCTGTAGAGAAATCAGAGCTTGCATCAAATGCCAAAATTTCTCGAGAAAGAATCAGCTCAAATCTCTGCCATTAAAGCCTGTAGTAGTTTCAGCACCCTTTCAGCAGTGGGGATTGGACTTCATTGGAGAAATTCATCCCCCCTCAAGTGGCCAGCACAGATGGATCCTGACTGCGACAGACTATTTCACCAAGTGGATAGAAGTTGTCTCCACCAAGAGCACTTCTCACAAAATGATTATTAGCTTCCTGGAGGATATCATAGCCAGATTTGGTTGTCCCAGCAAAATCATCACCGACAATGCTGCCTCTTTCAGGTCCGATCCTCTGGTCAAGTTCTATGAACAGTTTGATATTTCGCTAACCCACTCTACTCCCTATTATCCTCAAGGAAATGGACTGGTGGAGTCTTCCAATAAAATTTTGATCAAGCTCATTAAAAAATTATTGGAAGATAATAAAAGGGCCTGGGATTCCAAGCTCAAATTTTCTCTATGGGCCAATCAGGTGATAACAAAGAAGTCCCTGGGCATCTCAACTTTCCAACTTGTTTACGGAATAGAGGTTGTTTTCCCTACTCAGCTCGCTTTATCTGTGGCAAAATTTCTCCAGGACCTAGAGGGAGAACCTGACCATATGATCAGAAGGATTCATCAGTTGGTGCAAGTACAGTAGATCATGGAATAGGTCATGGAAAGGGCCTACCATCATTAGCAGAAGATCAAGAAAACCTTTGACAGGAAGAGCAGAAAGAAATATTTCGAGCTGGGTGATCTGGTGCTCAAATGGGATGCACCCAGGTAGGATAGGGGCAAACACAGTAAATTTGATGCCCTCTGGTTTGGGCCTTTCAAGATCTCTGAGGTATTTTCAAACAACACTTACAGGTTGCAGGATTTGGAAGGCGAAGAAATTTTTGATGGCCTAGTAAATGGGCATTTCTTAAAAAAATATTTTTTGTAAGCCGCAGGTGGCTTCTTTTGTTTTGTAAATATTGTTTTATGTTTTCGGCTTAATAAATGAATCCATAGCCCAAAATCAAGGCACTGGATCTACAAAAAGAGTCCTTAGAGCATCACAGGAACGACTCTATCCCACATGGAGCCTAAAATGTTAGCGACATTTCTTGTAAGGGGGGATAAAATGCGAAGGAGCAGGTAAAAACCCACTTATCCTAAGTTCGGGACACAAAATGCACCTATGGTTAAGCGGCAAACGAATCTGGACAGCAGGGATCAGTGCGCCCAAATCGACGGTGCACATTGGATTCTGGAGCCCCCTCACCTTTCTACCTTTAAGCGGAGGGGGGGGTCTGGAATTGGGGGCGCACCTCTTCAATGATTGCGATCAGAATGCCCATATCAACGACACATAAAGAATTTCAGACCCCCCTCGCCTTTCTACCTTTAAACGGAGGGGGGTGTCCGGAATCAGGGGCGCGTCTCTCGAGCGGCCAGGATTAGAGCACCCAGATCAATGGCTCTCAAGCAATTCCGGCCCCCCTTTTCCATCCTGCCTTTAATCAAGGGGGGGGGTCCGGAATGGTGAGGTATTGACGAAGGGCTCCAGTCCTGTCTTGTCATCTTCTATCCTGTCCTCCCCCTGTTAATGTGGCACCTCCTTATTGTGTCTCCCCCCACTTCTTTCAAATCACTTACTGCCTCCCTTTTCTCATGTCATCTGTCCAACTTCCCTCTCTCCATCCACATGGCCCCTCCTCATCTCATCGCCCTCTCGCCTCTTGCCATGTGTCCCTCTCACTCCCAGTCACCTCCACCTGTATGATCATTCCTTTTACTCTGTGTCCACCTGTGCCCCCACGCTCCACACACCTTCCTCCTCTTCCCTTTTCAGACCGCATGGAATTCCTCAGCTTATGTCACCGCTCACGTTTCCTCTCCATCACCTCCACTGTGTTTATGCCATCGCTCCCATCATACCCTCATCTGTGTCCACCGAAGGGTCCCTCGCAGCAGTCCAGCAAGGCAGCATCCAAAGGGAGACTGTTCAGCTAATCCAGATGGTAGCGCGAGGGGCCTTCCACGTCCCAAAGGTGTCGAGTTGGCCAGGCCATTCTCAATCCCGAGGAAGTAGTTATTAAGGTATTTGGTGGTGGTTAGATATCATCTCCGCCATAAAGGGAAAGTCTGGCGACGAATTAAAAGCACGTCGATTCGCTCACAGGACTGTCAGGAGTTTGATTGTGTCTGCCATAGGCACACAATCGGCCAGGGTCTGCATACGCAGACTGCCAGAAGACATGCAGACGCAATGTTTTTATTGCAACATCTTGTTTTTGTTGTTGTTGTTGTTATGAGTATATGTAGGCGTTTTCGCCATTTTTGTAAGTATCGATGGTTGAGCAAGGCTCCCGATTGTAAAGTTTTGATCAAGCATTGATCGCTTTGGTTAATGTACAAGGCATTTGAGACTTCTTACTTTATGGATGTCAGTATCTTTTCCATCTCTTTGTTTACTATGTTAGAACAACTCAAAATTGGAGGATCCAGTCGAGTTGTAGTTGTTATAGGATGATGTAGGTTGGATCACTGTAACAATTGCATTGTTTCTAATCGGTTCCTGTGATTTTCTTAGCGTTGAACGACTTGGAATTGAAGGATTCAATCGAGTCACTCCTAAGCTCCTTGAAGCTCTGGACCAAGAGGATCTTGGCTTCTGAGTTTTTCATCCTCAAGCCTCCGAAGGCCTATCACCCGAGGCAGTCTTGCTCGCCCTTCTCACAAGTCTTCCATCTACCACCCTTTAATCCATTTACTGACGGAAGTTGGATCAAGACCTCCCTTGCTTTCTACATACTAGGCCCGGTTTCCTGAGTTAAAGCTATATCTTCTTGAGTCTTTACCCATTTGATCACCCCATTAAACAAATCGTGACATAAAACTGATGGGTGTTGGGATATGCTCCTTCAAGCAATCCAGGAGTGACTTCTGACGCTAACAGGTGCTTCACTAAGGGAAGACAAAAAACTTGGTCATTTAAAACTATTAATTTATGATAAAATTGGAGAGAAAGAACTATTAAACCATAGTTGTTAATGTTTGTGATTATATATATACTTAATTATTTTGGGGATTAGAAAGAAAAAAAAATAGTTTTCCCCTTATTTCATTCCTTTTTGTGTGTGTTCATATGGTAGGTAAGGTGGGACCTTACATATCCTATACAAGCATAGTTAAAACATTAGGGCCTTGGTATTATAATATTTATTATGTGCTAGATATCATAAGAGTTTGTTTCCTAAAATATGTGAGTTAATATCTAAGTGTTTCGTATCCAGATAATTTGAATCGGGGTGATATTCGAAAGGAAAGGAAAGAAGATGGACTTAAATCCTCCACCACCTCCATCTCTTCCTCCACAATATAATGAGTCATAGAAAATATCCCTCAGATAAGTAAGGGATATTATTTTCTCATTATATATGATGGTTGAAGCTTTGGCTAATAAACCTAGAGGCAATCCCTATATTTTGAGTTCTTCCACACAAGGAGAGAGGTAAGAAGCTCCATATAGTGATGATGGCCCAATTTCTCTCTTGAAAAATGATATGTTGCTATCTTTTAAATTTTTCCCATGCCTTCGCATGAGATAGGGCCATCTTATCACATGTTCATCCACATATCCAATGGGATAAAAGTGTGACTTGATAAGTTACTCCTTGAACATTCCCTATTACTCACTAATGATTTAGAGTGAAGCTCTCAAGTGAGCATATCACTCTCCCACCATGTCAAAGCATGATCTCTGAACTTTTAATAGAATTTAAAATGTGTGTGTGTGTGTGTGTGTGCTCTGCTCACTTCATGCACACTTAAATAAACTTCTAATTCTTGTAACTAATTATATTATTTTAGGGCATCAATTTCATCTATACATGGCTTGATATCTATATTTTCCTCCACTTTGAAACATACTTGATTTTTACTACAATATCCTTTCTCCACCTTTGGTCTTCCAATCTTGGGATTCTCCTCATGTTCACTTTATTCATCTTTAGAACTCGACTCATGAGGCATCTTATGTTAATTTTTCTTGGACATCATTGTAGAAACCAAGGGGGTGATTTTATTCTTCATTTTCGACATACCTATGGCTACATGAGACACATTCAAAGACATTTAAGTCATTCAAGTCTCCATATTTGATAGTCTAGCATCCATCTCATTGTCAGTTGGATCCTAAAATTATTCTTCATTCTCATTACTCCAAGCTTGGGGTCCTCTAGAAATGATTGTCCACCTTGTTACAATTATGTTGTTCTTGTAATCATTCAACTCATAATAATCCCTTCTATCCTTCAATAAAACCATATAGTACCAATGTGCTTCATAAATTATAGCAACTATCTCACTAAAAAGTTATTCGCAATGAATATTTTGATTTACATGCTATTATTATTGTTTAGGATTTGATAGTCATGTTTGTTGCAATATAATTATGGAAAATAAAATTAATTCAATAAAAACACATGAAACCATGAATATTATACACATAGACTTTACCCTATAGAAACCAACATTGGGAATACTCTGGTAAATGAATGGCTTTAGTCTATACTTTATTGTTTCTGTAAGAAAAAAGAATTTATAAATTACAAAAGCCTTAATTATAAGACAATACTTTAAATAGGATTCCATCTACCATAATAATTTCCACTCCTCTGTCTCTACTTGCAATTTCATCCAAAATGAGAAATAAACTATCAGACTAAGTATCTTGATTCCTCCTTGGCTCTATCTCCAATTTTGTCTTTGTCTTGTAGAACTTGCTCTAGCAACAATCAACACTTTGGTGGAAAGCAATTGCAACTTTGAACTTTTCTCTTCAATCCGATCACTTCTTACTACATAGGTAATATATATATATATATATATATATATATATATATATATATATATATATATTTGAGATGGCTATTTGAATCATTTATTGTTCCTTTATAGATGCACTTAGGTAACCTCCCAAAATCAGTCAAATTTCTAGGTCTAGATACAAAGGAATTGGTTCGATATTCAAGTAAAAACAAGGAACAACATTAGGATTACAAGAAATTTGAAGAGGTTGGACCTCTGGAATAAATTCCTACATAATATCTTTTGTGGACTAGTCTATGGGCGACTTTGAAATAGCTTTTGTGGAATAGAATTGTCGATTGTTCATTCCTTCCGCTATCATCTTATTTGATCTTGGGACATTATATTCAAGTAATTTGAAAACTATTGAGACCTCTTTCGAAGGAATCTTATCCATAGTTTTATCTACAACCACCCTTTCTCCCTTTACTAATCACCTTGATGTAGACAAATCCCACAACACCATGAGATGAATTATTTTTCCTTCTCCATGACTTTTTTTTGAACTAGCATAACACAATCACTTGCTAATTAATCATAAATTTGACACCTAGTGCACCAAAAGGGGATACCCAGATAGTCAATAAACTAAATATGTTGTCTTCCTAGAACCTTTATTTCAATATCTTTATACATGCGAGCCTTTAAGTCTACCTCAACCAATACGTGAGATATGAAATGATAATATTGTAAGTTTTAAACCTATGAAGTAAAGCAATGCATATAGATTCTTAAGAAAAACTGAATTTAATCAATGGCTCATACACATAGTACACAGAGATTTATACCGAAAACCCTCAACCGGGGAAAACCTCTCTTATATTCATTATATCGAATTTCACCATTCACCATACAATATATGCAATGTTTTTAGGTATTTCGTAGATACCAAAACCCTAATCCCTTAATCCGGGATTAATTTAGAAAACCGCTAAAAATAGCAAAAATCGCCCAAAAAAACATTTCGGGGTGTTGCCCCGAACGTTGCCTGTAACCAGAGGGGGCATACCTGGGCCCCCTAGGAAGCGCCCGACACAGACAACACAAAGATCTTTACTAGAGGGATCGTCAGACATAGTTGTCGAACCTGACACGCCCGCACACACATGCAAAGAATATAACATATACCCAACATTCTCCCACTTGTTATTTTCTTTGCATCCAGGGGTCCACGGGGTTATATAGTCAACAATCCAAGGCAGCAATGCCCATTGTTACTCTACAGCAAGAGAAATTTTCTGTGCTCACAGACTTTGTCAATAAATCTGCAACATTCTTCAAAGTGTCAACCTTTTCCAGCAACACCTTCTTTTCCTCAACCATGTCTCTCACAAAGTGATATTGAACATCAATATTCTTTGTCTTCGAATGATAAGTTGGGATTTTTGCCAGGAATATTGCACTCTGACTTTCATAATCTAATCTCATTGCTTTTTGTACCAACCCAATAGTTGAACACAATCTTTGTAACCATATTGCTTCCTTGCTTGCATGAGTGGCTGCCATGTATTCAGCTTCTGTAGTTGAGAGTGATACTACAACTTGTTTTTTGCTCATCCAAATGATTGCTCCTCCAAATAGGTTAAACACATACCCACTTGTAGATCTTCTGCGATCCAGATCTCCAGCCCAGTCTGCATCAATAAAGCCATGTATGTCCACCACTATGTCCAATCCTAGTCTTCCTTGGTAGCACAATCCATAATTGGTAGTGCCACGCAAATACATGAAGATCGTCTTTACCACTGTCCAATGCTCCTTCCCTGGTTTTGACATATACCTGCTCAAAACTCCCACTGCATGTGCAATGTCTGGTCTAGTACAGACCATTGCATACATCAAACTGCCAACTGCACTGGCATATAGAACATGGGACATGTCCTCTTCTTCTTCCTGTGTCTTGGGACATTGATCTATAGATAACTTTACACCTATAGGAATAGGAACCTTGACCGGTTTACTTCCATGCATATTAAACCTCTGCAATATCGTCTCAACATATTTTCTCTTATTCAACCAGAGTTTCATGTTTGCAGGATCTCTTTTAATCTCCATTCCCAGAATGAAGTTAGCAGCACCGAGATCCTTCATGTCAAAATTGGAGGATAGTTGTGATTTCACCTCCTTGATAACATCCATGTTATTTCCTACCAACAACATGTCATCAACATACAACACTACATAAATGAAGTGATTACCAACCTGCTTGGAATATACACAGTGATCAGCCCTGCTTCT
>ML806197.1:101580-119764 GCA_009831015.1 Picea engelmannii | reverse complement strand
ACCCCAGGTGCGTCGTTACCCAATGGACCGATCTATTGGCACTTTGTTCTGGAGAAAGATGAAATCAAGAGGCAGATTCAGGAATTTTCTCGAGTGTCCTTATCCTGCACATGTCTCCTTGCACCGAGCATCAGTATGTTCCATGCGATGGGAACTAGTTTGCTTGCCTGCAACACTCGTTCCTCCTTTGTAACGTAGCATTCTTTTATTCTTTTTCAAGCTCGTTAAAAATTTGAAAAATAAAAAAAAATCAAATATTCCAAAAAGAGGGGATGGGATATACATTCTCTTTTATCGACAACAAGATAGTCTCCCTTGGACAAAGCACATCCTTTTGTTTTTTATCCAAACATTGGGATCTAGTATAACCTTAGGAAGTTGTTCTTGTTACATAGGGTTGTGTCCTCCTTCATTTAGTTACTCTTCCAAACATATGGAAATTTTGTGGTGCCTCCTATATCACAGACTTATGTCAATAATATGTTGCATGAGTCTCATCATTTTGTCGTGCTTTTGTCCAAGGGAATTTTTATCCAACCTGAGTCGGCCATTTTGCAATTGATCTCTTAACTTTCATTAGTTAGCCATCCTGAGAGTCCAGTCAAGTTTGGGTTCGGAGTCAATGAAGTTTTGTGCCTGATGATCGATATCCTCCAGTCTTTCCCTGACGGCATGTAGAAGACCTTAGAGTAGTGAGTTTTACACTCCTATTGTACTTCTACCTACGTTTTGAAGATCTTGAAGTTATTGCTCGAGTTATGAAGCTCTCATCTCCAGCCACAAGCATCGATGCTTCCTGAAGATGCATATCACATTGTACTTGTATATTTTCATATTATTTTGAGATGTAGATTCGTTGTGTATTGTCCGCAGCTACACTTTATATAGACATTCATATTTGTGACGTATTCATGATTACTATATATACGACATGGATCTGCAGTGTACTTGATTGAAATCCATGCTTAGTTTATCTCAAGCATGGGTATGCCCACCTCAGAGAGATTATCATTGTTTTGCAGATGACATGCTCACGAACACTCATCTCGGGCTCACTCAAATTCATGCCTTCCCATTGTATAAAGATATTGGAATGCATTTCGGCCATCAGTTGCTCTTCTGACCTCACATTAGGGGGCATATGCTACAGTCCAAAAATGGCACATTTGTGCTTCCAAGACATTGGCCCATCCATTTTCATACTTTGCCAAAAGTAATGTTGAGGCTTCCTTCTAAAAAACCTTTTTTGGATAGTGTACGCACCCTATTGCACTAATAGCCTGCATACACACACATGTTTCATGCTAGTTAGCATGTGTACACACGTGTGTTGCATGCTAGTTAGCCCGCGTTTACCTCCAAAAGTTGCAAAAAATATAAAATTGTGTGGAATTCAGTGGATTTTACGGGCTATGGAGGGTTTCCTAACCATTTTACCCCATGTAGCCCATCCCCAAATGGAATAACCATCTTTTTCTCATATAAAAAGAGGACTTGGGGAGTCATTTAGAGACATGAACAAGAGAATAATAAAAATTTGTCAAAATGCCTTCCCTTTCTTTGCCCAAGATTTGCATATCATTCTAAGTTTTAGCCTCATCTTTCCCCTCCATCCTTTCTCCTTACGCAACCCTTCCTCCTTCCTTTCATCGTATGTTGGTTCTGAGAAACTAATCTGGGATTGATGCATTTGGAGCCACAATAGAGGAGCCCCGGACTTGATTCATAGAGAGGTCGTTGGCGAAGGTTGTAACCCTTTTTATCTTGAATTTGAATAAAAGAGATTATCCTTGTCCCAAAACCCTATGTTTACATGTTCTTTTTCATTTGAGAATTTTTATCTATGTTTAGACTTTTAAAGTGATTATTAAAGATTTTATATGTTGTTGCATTGTATCCCTTACCTCTTGCAGGTCATCTTTGGGAGGATATATGTGATCTAAAAGGCGACAACAAGCAAATGAGATCGACTCCAACTGTAAGGATTGAAGGTGCACTCATTAACCCTCTCTTTCCTCTCTCTCTCATCACTTAGTTTAGATGGTTTTGGGGTAGATTAAAGGTAGATCAGACTTTTAAGAGAGTTATCGCTTTGCTTATCTCTTAGACCCAGTTTATGGGGATTTTTCCCATAGCACTTATCCTTCCAACAAAAAAAATCCATCACCACACAAGTCCAACCCCCTCTTCCTTATCTTCCTCTCTCGAATCCTCCCCTCATTCAATTCTCATCTCCCTTATCTTTTCATTAATTCTTTCACCTACCTTTAATACAATAAAATAAGCCCCGCCCTTTTGTTACATTACTTAATTCAAAATAATAAATAATAAAATGATTAAAATCTAATTATTTCAATAATTAATTTTATTTACCTTAATAAATTATGATCATTATTTAATCGAATTGGGTTGTTACATAGACTCACCCTTCAAAAACTTTGTCACGGAGTTATAGTAATTTACAATATAAGGGTAATAATACATTATTCATACATCCAGATCAAATAAACAACATCATCAATTTAAAACACTTATACATACTAGTGTACATGTGCAAGGCATGTATGCGTAGCTAACACATAGAGGACTTGCACATGTACTAGTGACAATAATTATCACATCTAATGTAATTCATGTATGCTTCCATTCCAATCAGCAATGCCATGCATTTTATAAAGAATAAAAAACCATTTAAAATATTCGCAGAACCCTTCAATTATAATAATTTAACACAAGCAACATTCACTTAGATAATTGTAGTTCAGTTAAGAAAATAAATAAATAAACAAGAGGAAATCAAGCAGTATTGTTATAAGATTAAAACTCCAGACACTCTCAACTACTTCTAATCATCCTGCCTCCCTAACCTAATTCCATCTCCCATCCCTATCCTTCCTATGTTGGACTATCTTGGAGCGTCAACTATATTGACCTAACTCCAAAAGGAACCCATAAGAAAAAGTGTCAACTACCTTGACCAAGCTTCCCCAGCAGGCAACTGGCAATCATCATCACACGTCTAAGGGAGTGTGATCTAACACCGTCCTCCCATGACTCCAGGTTTCAGAGGATACACGGTGGGAAATTCCTCCACCCCTCCTGATAGAACTAGGGTCAACACCCTATCATGGACCATATAATGGAACTTTGTTGCTAGGATTTTGTCATCATATATTCATTTTTAGACAATCTCTCTACCTGAAAAACCTACACGTTCCCACATATCATAGCAATGCATTTGAACCAACATAATTTAACATACAAAAGTCCATACTATATTGTTTCTTGGTCGATGTTCACGACATCAACCCTTTATTATCTTTATCCCTTGGCTATTTATAGCCCATTAATCTGTAGATTAGTTTATAACACAAACTCATACATATCCATACATTATTGTCATGTAAATGCATTTAATCATATCATTAACTCGGTATCCACGTACCATCAACTTTAAATTTCAAAATTTTCAAGCTAAAATTAGGTTGCATAATATCCATCATAATTCAAATAATGATAAACATTCATTGTATTGACATTCACATAGGTCCATGTGTCTAAAATTTTAAGTGTATTATTAATAGTTTCATAGTTAATAAGCAAATAAGATACGACTAGGCCATAAGTGATTCTAGATGTCTAAGTCAAAATGTGGCATTACATACATCCAACCTTCGGGAAACATAGTCTCGAGGTGGTCAAAAAAGTGACGGATGATCTCTTCATAAGGTCTCTGCATCCTCCCAAGTAGGAGATCATGGGCTATACTTGTCTAATTTGACCTTAACTTGATATACTAGACGATTCATGACCTGTCAAATCCTACAGTCCAATATGCATAATGGTTCGACCATGATGGTTCCCGCGTCCGAGAGTTGCAATTCCTTCCAATTTAGTTTATGAGATTTGTCGACAACATAATGACGTAAGAACAGACACATGAAAAAAATTATGAGTTTTATGCAAGTCAGATGGTGGTACGAGGCAATAGGCAACGGGTCCAATTCTCTCTTGGATTTTGAACGGTCCTATAAATCGAGGAAACAACTTTTTCCCCCTCCCGAACTGAATGGTACTCTTATTAGGCCTGATATGAATGAAATTTGATCTCTTACTTTATAACTCAGGACAATCCTATGTGCATCAGCATAACTTTTCTGTCTATAATGTGCCTCATTTAATCGTTGTCAAATTTGAGTCACATATTCCTCCATCTCTTGAATCAATTATGGCCCTACTGTCACTTGGTCTTCTAACCTTTCCCATATCAGTGGTGTCCTGCATGGCCTTCCATATGGAGCTTCATAGGGAGGCATTTCAATTGAGCTGTGAAAACTGTTATTGTACACGAACTATACCAAAGGTAGGTACTTCTCCCAATGGGTTTGATTATCCATAACATATATCCTAAGCATGTCTTCCATAACCTGATTTACTCTCTCAGTTTGCCCATCCATTTCGAGATGATATTTTGTGCTCAAGTTCAACTGAGTCCCTAGGGTTGACTGCAAACTTGTCCAAAACCTATAGGTAAACTAAGAGTCCCTATCTGAAATGATCTTCTTGGGTAACCCATGCAAATGGATGACTTCACTTATAAAAATATGTGCCACATCAGTGACATCGTAAGTGTCTCTAACTGGAATAAAATGAGAACTCTTGGTCAATTCATCAACTATAACAAGAATGGCATTGTGCCTCAGTGATGTGAGTGGCAATCCCATAATGAAATCCATAGAAATGACCTCCCACTTGGACATAGGAACATCATGCTGTTGTAGGATACCTTTCGGGTGGTGATGATCAACCTTCACTTCTTGACACTCAAGGCATTTGGAAATGAAATGGACTACATCACGCTTCATTCCTAGCCAGAAGAAAAGCTTCTTCATATCTACGTACATTTTCTTCACACTTGGATGTGCAAAGTAAAGTGATCTATGGGCTTCCTTGAGTATGATGCTTTGAATATCCCAACCCTCGGGGATGTACATCCTTCCCAGATATCTTAACAATCCATCTACTTCAAGGCTATATCCTTGATACCTTGACTCTAACTACCTCCCACTCTGTAGGGATGAAGTAACCTTTAAATACCAACTATCTCCAAGAAGATTCCCTGACACTCACTCCCTTAGATTAACCTTTAAGGGCACCAAGGAGAAGATACATGGTCTTCTGCTCAAGACATCCGCGACCACGTTCTCCTTTCCCTTGATGTTTGAAATTTCAAAATCATACTCACTCATAAATTCACTCCATCACCTCTGCCTGGAATTGATATCCCTTTAAGTGAAGAGATGGTTTAAGATTTCATGGTTTGTTTTGAGCTCAAAGCTTTGCCCCACTAGATAATGCCTACAAATCTTCAGAGCTAGCATTACAGTTGCCAACTCTAAATCTTGAGTAGTGTAACGATCCTCTTGCTTCAAATTTCTTGATGCATACACTATCACTCCCCCATCTTGCATTAGCACGACCCCCAATCCTTGTTTCAAGGCATCCGCGCAGATCATGAAGTCCTTATCCATATCTGGCACTTGTAGAATTGGCGCACTGGTTAGTAACCTATTAAGCTCGATGAATGCAATATTGTACTCATTTGTCCACTCATACTTAACCCCCTTGTGCTACAAGGTGGTGATGGGTTTCGCAATCTTCAAGAATCCTTCTACAAACCTTTGATAATAACCAGCTAGCACCATGAAGCTTATCACCTCATGGCGAGCATTTCTCGACACTGGCAAATCCATTATGGCCTTCACCTTTCCGGGTCCACAAAAATCCCTTCACCCGAAATGATATGACCTAAATAGTGAATCTCTTTATGGAAAAAAGAGCACTTTGCAACTTTTCATACAACTTGTTCTCTCTAAGGCATGACAACACCAATCGTAAGTGTTCCTCGTGTTCTCTTTTGTTCTTGGAATAGATGAGGATATCATCAAGAAAGACATGTACAAAGTTGTCTAGGTACTTTCGAAATACACCATTCATGAGGCTCATGAATATTGTTGGTGCATTGATCAACCCAAAAGGGACTACAATGAACTTGTAATGCTTGAACCAAGTTCAAAAGGAAATTTTAGGAATATCACCTTCCTTAATCCTTAACTGGTGATACCTTGATTACAGATCAATTTTGGAGAAAACCATTGCTCCTTTCATCTGATAAAAGAGATCATCTATATGTGCTATTGGGTACCTATTCTTCATTGTATCATGGTTCGAGTCCCTGTAATCTATGCACAGTCGTAAGGAACCGTCCTTCTTCTTGACAAAAATTATTGGTGCACCCCAAGGTGAAACACTGGGCCTTATCAACCCTAAGTCAAGTAGTTTCTTCAATTGCATATGTAACTCACTAAGTTTTGGCGTTGTCATCCTATATGGTGTCTTGGAAATTGGCTCTACACCAAGTTTTATCTCGATGGTAAAATCAAGCTCCCTCTCGAGAGGTAACCCTAGCAACTCTTTCGGAAAAACATCCTTAAATTCCGGCAATACGGGATATTGATCCATAGAGGGTAGTTTCCCTTTATTGACTGCTTCCACTACATATAATCGACAACCTTGCCTCATGCAACATTTAACCTTCATTGTTGAGATAAAGCGTAGGGACACCTTCCTTCGTATACCTTGGATATCTACTAACCTTCCTTCATCATCAACACAAAGCACCCTCTTCACGAAACAATCTACCATAGCTTGATGGGCTTCTAACCAATCCATCCCAATTATTAGGTCATACGTCCCTAGAGTTGTGACGTACACCCTCAACCTAGTAGTACACACTCCCAGGTCTACTAGACAATTATCGACTCTAGGTCCTACAGCTTGTTTTTCCCCCGAAGCCATCTCAACTTGTTTAAAATCATCGTGCTCGTAGGCTACCAACCCACACTTTTCTAATGCACAAGGTGAAATGAAACTATTTGTATCACTAGAATTAAATAAAATTTTAACATGGACATGATTTAGCGTACCTCACAAATCCATCACCATGGATTGATGTTCTGCCTGGCGATTATTGACCACTGCACAAATCTGGTGGCTACTACTCACTCTTCCCATCGTGGCCTTTCCTTCTCTATGCACCAATATTGATTGTGACTCTGGACAATCACGCCGGTAATGAGGTCCTCCACACCCCTAATAAGTAACACAAGATGGAACCTGTGCACTACCTTGTGAAGGCCTGTGAAGGCCTCTAAAATGAGTTCCTTCCCTGGAACCCCTACCCCTACTAGCTGCTCCCCGAGAAGGTCGTGGACCTGCTTGCATCGCAAGTGATGAGTGGGATGTTGTACTTGTTTCCCTTGAAATACATGTCGCAATTGTTCTAGGTGCAGCTCTATTCCCATAAGGAGGTGGCCTAGAGCTTCCTCCCCAAGATAAGGTCCTAGGGGCCTTCCCCATGAATCCAGGATGTTGTGGAATGGTTGATATCATTCCTACATTTAAACTCATATGTGCTTTTGTGTAACGATCACTTTCAACTGCTTCGGCCACTAATGACAGTTTCCACATCCGTACCATGGCCCTTATCTTAGGGTTTAACCCATACACAAAACATTATGCTTGTCGCTAATCTGTATCCATGAATGAGATGTACTTTACTAACTCCATGAATGTGATTTCATACTCTTCCACAACTCTATTTCCCTGAACTAGAGCACGGAATGCTCCTACCTGATGTTCCTCATAACAAGCCGGAAAATACTTTCTCTGAAACCTTTCCTCGAAAAGTTCCCTAGAGACAGTGTCTAGAGTGAGGTACAATTGCCTCTCCAGATTACCCCACTAGTTCAAGGCACTGTCCCTTAACTGAAAGATCATTATCTTCGCTTTTGAAGTGGAAGCATAGTCTCTCAAGGAAAAACATCTTGTCATTCCTTCCAACCATGCCTCAGCACGTTCACTTGTATGTCCCCCAGTAAACTCTAGGAGTTTTATTTTTTGTAGTTATCTAGTAATGTCCCATGGTGGAGGCCCTCCCTCTGAGTCCCTCGATGCTTTCAGGTTACCCACTCCATATGGTGGGGGTTCCACTTGGACGTCTGTTAACTAACGTCCATTTAATGTCTCATTAATAGCCTCTAAGGAGTGCAAAATGAGAGCTAGTTTGGGCGACGGTGGTGGTGGTACCGGTATCGATGGCCCTTGCAATGATGCCCCCCCGGCCTCAATTTCCCCGAGTCCTAACCATCTTGACTGAATGAATCTACATTCGACCAAAGCTTATTAGAAAAGGGTTTAAGGTATTCAACATTTTACTCTACTTAAACTTGCAAACATAAAGTTTTAAGTGTAAGTTTCTTTATACTTGTCTGTAAACAGACATTACTCCCATAAGGTAAGTGGTTAAAGGTCAAGATCAAAAGCCTCTAAGCTTGGCAACTTCGTCGAGGTAAACTGCTAAATCTCTTACCTTGCTAGTTATGCTAGTCCTATATCATGACACTCGTTAATTACTCTATCTTACACCTTTAGCGTGCATTAAATCCTTCCACCTTCAAGGCCCTTATTAAACCATGAACACAATTATATATATATAGTGTGTGTGTGTAAAGTTGTACTTTAATGACATTAATTTAAATTAAACTTAATTTAATTTGAATTAAACCCAATTATGTACTTAATTGACATCCTTATGTTTATGACCATAAGGTTTTATATAATCATATAAGGGACCAAAATATATTATTATCGTAACCATGTATGTTATATCAATTTATACAATTTAATTTAATTCCTATCAAACTATATATATTGGGTTTATATATGTTTGATATTAAATTATATATATTTGATTTATATTATTAAAATATATACTATATATAATATTCTATATTATTAAATTATATTGCAATATTATTTTTAAATTAAAATAAGAAAATGATAAAATAATAAATAATAATAATAATAATAATAAATATGGCATTGGATTGTTGTTGAAAACGGTAACGGCTTTACAATCGTGGGGCCTCACATAAGGCCCACGTGCCCCCTCTCATTTTCGAGTAAATAAAAACAAAACCCTACCCTCCTTGACTTCACTCGAGCATTCACGCTCGAGCCACTCCCTACATTCTCTACAAGTGACTAAGGGTTAGCGTTCTAGCTTCAAGGGCACGTCCTTGGCTCCATGGTCGGTTGCGCATAGGGTATGGCCCTGGCTGCCAAGGTGGTCGGCCTTCGATGCCCTTTATCCACTGCTGTGGCGAGGGTCTTACTCTTGCAGCTGAGAAGTGTAAATCTATTGGAGACAAACTTTAAATCTGTTGGAAGTTCTTCACGCAGGTTTGAATGTTGCCTTCTAGGCCAGCCGTCCCTGTCAGCATTTTATAATGGAGATTTAGGCTTATACAGGTCATTGTTCTGATTTCATTTATTATGCAAGCTTATACAGGTCACTGGTCGGCTACAACACGAAGAAGGTTTTGTGCGGGCAAACCCGACCTCTTTTGGCTTGGTCACGGTCATCTACACATATTTTGTTATGTTGATCTTCAAGAAGATGAAACGTGTATTCTAACCTCTGCCATATTCTTTTAAGCCAAAGTTTAAAAAATCCACATGAGCTTGGCATGGTAGTGAGCTTGGCTTTCTCTTCAAGTGAAAATTCGAGACCATAACAGGGACTACGTCAATGTCATAGTTAGGTTAGTGAAGGGCTTGTGTAAAGAAAATGTTTACTTGATAATTGTGGTAGTTATGTTGGATGTTCCATTTGTAGATAAAAAGATGATTTTGAGGAGTTGAAAACCCACTTCTAACACTTGCACAATTGTCTAGGGCCTTGTATGACCTTCCCTCGACCTTTGTGCAACCTTGTAGACCCTTGCAACCCATGTGCAACCTTGTAGGCCCTTGTGTGACCCTCCTTGCATTTACATCTTAGCCTTCTTGTAGAAAAATTGCCTTCAACAATGAGGAGACGTTGAGCTAGTTTCTACCTACAAAAAAAAGTTTAGAAGTTTCGGAATCATTATTTGGGGTTTTTATGGTGATTTTCAGTTTTGGAATGTTTCCAATCCTAGGTTGGTTCTTTGGGGGTTAATTATAAATGTATTAAGGGTTGTACTAGGTTTTTGGACTGCTTTTATTATTATTATTATTATTATATTTACGAAATATAGTATAACTTTAAGACCTTAAGAGAGTGGGTAAGCCTTAGGTTTCAGTTTTAAAATTGGGCTCTGATACCATATGTAAAGCCCTACCCAGGGTTTAATAGTTAAACTTTGAAGTTGTATCTGGTTGATTAGTCTTATTTCAAGGAGTCTGAAATTTAAGTTATATCTATTTGTTTTAACAAGACAATAAAACGATATTATTCTACATGATAGTAATTTCTTTAATACATAGTGAAATTTAATTCAAGAAAAAGATAATTTATAATTTACCTCTTGAAGAAGAAGGTTGTCATGACTTGTTTGTTGATGAGTGCCTTGTTTTATTGACACTGAAACTGTCTAAAACTGTTTCCTCCCAACCAACTAGGAACAGAGCTTCTTTGGCTCCCTAGCTCCAAGAAATTAGATTTCCTGGCCCCTGAGCCCAAAATCTCGGCAACCCAGTCCACTAGTAAAAACCCACCAAAAAAATTGCACCCTTCCTCCTCTCTTAAATTCTCCTACCTTTTTCCCTTCCTGCTACCAAATAATCCATCTTCACTCAAGTCCAACCCCCTCGTCCTTATCTTCCTCTCTCAAATCCTCCCCTCATTCAATTCTCATCTGCCTTATCTTTTCATTAATTCTTTCACCTACTTTTAATACAATAAAATAATCCCCTCCCTTTTGTTACATCACTTAATTCTAAATAATAAATAATAAAAATGAATAAAATCTAATTATTTCAATAATTAATTTTATTTACCTTAATAAATTATGATCATTATTTAATCAAATTGGGTTGTTACAAATTTCACCAACAATCGGATTGTTGGATTCCAGTGATAATTGTCCGGAAAAGTCAAAAAAGTACTTGTCAATGTTGCTCACACGTTTGGTAGAGTTTTCATAAACTTCTTGACTTTCTTTTGTAGTGTGCAATCCTACCTACACAGTGGGTTGAAATTTCAAAACTGAATAGCTCATCAAATTTGAGGGTTTTGATCACTCCAATGCCCATTCGGCCAGTTTTAACAAGGGTTGATGGTTATAAGAAATTTTTAACCGTATTTGATGGGTAAATTGGTCTGTGTTAAATTCCATCCCTAGACTACCAACAACCCCTTTTTTATCAAATCTCCACAAAACACAACAAATTCTCACATGATTTTTTTTCTTTTGCAGGGATGAGCCAGAAAAAATTCAAGCCAGACCATTTAATAATTTGTACCCATTAAGACATTTATCCTTCATATTTGATTGATCATATTCAAGCCAGACCATTTAATAATTTGTACCCATTAAGACATTTATCCTTCATATTTTATTGATCATATTCAAGCCAGACCATTTAATAATTTGTACCCATTAAGACATTTATCCTTCATATTTGATTGATCATCATGCAATATCTTCTCTTCACAACTTATGATRGYAGAGTTTTGTTACTTATATTATGAACATATGCAAGTAGTTTTTGGCGCATATGTTCTTCAATTTTGACTCCCCTGCTTGGAACACTTACGTTGATCATCAATAATTTTGTCATTTGATACATCTGTGTTAAATCTTCTTCATCTTCAGCATATTCAACCATCTCTATAGTTTTGGTGTTTGCTTCTTTTTTATGAAGCATTTTCTATGGCTTTATACATTGGCTTCACTTTCTAACTAGAGTATTATTGTTGATCTCAACACTTTTGCCTTACAACTTCATTGGATCACTCTTGGCTTCAACGTTGTCATCTCTTATGTCATCTTTTGGACACTATTTGTAGGGAACATTGTGAATTGAACTCCCACTCTTGATTTTTGTGCCTATGTTCATTGACGAAAACCTTTGTTTGCTTCACTAATTCCAAAGGTTTGTGTGATGATTTTCGTTTCTTGAACGCTCCAGTTTTGAAGGACTTTGCAATTCAAGGTTGTTTGCACCTTATCATGATAAAGTGTTCTAAACATTGATAATCATTTTATTCCTTACCAAATTAAACATATAGGGAGATTATTGTAGTAATCATTTTATTCCTTACCAAATTAAACATATAGGGAGATTATTGTAGTGACTATTTGATCAACTTCTTTGTAATTTACCACATCTCTACCAAGTGCATATTAAGGGAGGGTGATATTGGGATGTTTATTTGGTCAAATATCTTTCTTTGATGCCAGTTTTTCCTATTTGAGTCCCTAATTCCATTTAAGGATATATGTTGGTAGTCTTGACTTATGGCCCTTAATGTTGTTGTTGATTCAATGACTTGGTTGGTCCATCCACCTTATATACCACTTGATGTTTACCATTGGATATGATGGTAGTCACCTTGATGTTGTTGTTGATTCAATGACTTGGTTGGTCCATCCACCTTATCTACCACTTGATGTTGACCATTGGATATGATGGTAGTTGAGACCACTAGATATGTTGGTGGTTGAGACCATTAAATATGGTGGTAGGTTAAATGGTGACTGGGTATGATACATCTATATAATGGGGTCTTGTACCATTATAATCTGCACATGGAAATAAAATGTGTTCACGGTGAAGTTTTTCCCTGAAGGTTTTCTCCACTTAAACCCTAGTGTTTTGCATCTGGTTTGTGTCTACTGTAGGCATTTATCTACTAATATTATTCTGCAAAATCTTACAAGCCTGAAATATGCATAGACCAAAGGCAAAAAATATAAGAAAATACCACATATGGTCAAGGATGGATGTCAAAAGGAAAAGTAATTTATAGTAAAATGTAACAAAACGACGTGCTGAATTCAACATGCTTGAAGCAAACAATCATTGATAGGCCTTTTAAAATTCACTAGAAGTAATTTAGGTGTTGCAACCTTAGTATGTACTTCCCTTCCAATTTTGTTTGCTTCCCTTTTCAATTGATAGTAAATTCCTTTGAAAAAGGGTTCTCATGGTTCTGAAATCTAGAATGAGCCCTTCCTATAATATGGCAATCATCTCCAAAATCACAACAGAAATACTATATGCATTAACAACTTTAGTTCGTTGTTTCAACGTAAAATTGGGAGTCCTGTCCTTTCATGAATACAATCATCTCCACTTTATGTTTCAACAAGAAAATAAATCTCTGGGCAGTTACATGGCAACGGCCACATGTTGCTCCAGGTTTCCATAAATCTATAGTTCCCTTTCTCTCTTATCCGCCGATTCAAAATAATTATTTTTTTTCATCCTTACTAAGTTTAATGCTTGAGGACTTGTAGGAACAACCTTCACCACTGTCTTGTGTGATGTGAACTGAGGCCTCATCAACAAAAGACTGCAAACATTTCCATGTTCTATCATAAATAAGTTGATGGATAAAATCAAAAGCATTGGTCACCTTGTAGGTATCCTCGACTTGGTATAAAGAAGCAAATTTTTTACCACATCATACGTTTTCAAGAAGGGAAAGTGCAAAACAAGAAGAACGATATGTCCTCACAAATGATAGAATTGTGTATTGTAAATTTCTTAACTATCTAACATAAGCTATCCTGAAATTAAATCGGCAAGGAAACAAAATTCCAAGTGAGCTCAAAATAGTTTATGTCAACTTAGTTGAGGTACCAATTGTAAATCTGATGCAAGCAAAAATAATTGCAAAGTTAGGGTTGTTGATTTTCTTGTTAATAACGCTACTCATCGCATAACCACTACTACCCACTATGACTATTCTTCTCATGTAGAAATCTTCCGAGAGTATCTCAAGGGCTTTGCGACCTAGAAAGAGAGTTGAAGTCTGCATTCCTACATTTAGTACTAGGTTGTCTAGAATGTTTATGTTGAACGGTGACAACAAACTCGTCGGTTAGGTGACGACCATTCTTCCTCACTTTGTACAAATGATATGGATCGATTCCTCGAATCTGGTTGTTGTTGAAACAAACAACCTTAATATAGAATTAGATTGTTGTGTAATTAATGAATTCAAGAAACCGTTAGCCACAGTCGAGGAGCAGAATCTCTGTTTAGGGACTGTCGATCAGCGTGAGGGTCAACTAGTGGAGGTGGAGTGTCGTTTTCTAATTTCAACGTTGGGTTATCCGTTCTGTGGGAGCGTCGATCTCCCTCTTGCATGTGGGAGCGCCTTTTTGCAGTCGGCGTTGGAGTCGTTGCATGAAGGGAGCGTCGTTTGACCGGTGCACTGACATATATAAAGGAAGGAAAGGAAGGGAGCGCCAACCGTTTTTCTAAAAGAATGGTATGAATTTTTCAAATTAAATCGTTGAATGCACTTTGTATGGTGCTAATACTTTATACATATGAGTCCAGTTCTCAGCCCACGTGTGATTTCACAGCTCCACCTCAGTCTATGCTATCATGGGGCGGAAACATGTATCCTCGGCATTCCATTACACAAGTTCCATTCCTCTTTCCTCCTCCAGGGATATTTAACTATTATTTTTAAAGAGTTGAATTTTTTTTGGTGGATTTAGTAAAAGGCTTTTATTAAGATATAAATATATTTTTTAAAAACCTTTTCACCATTAATTTTTGGGTTCAAACTTTAAGTGTAAGGTTATTTTTTATATAAAGGGCTTGGTTTTATAAGCAGTGGTGTTGGAATTTTTTCTTTTACTAATGGTGAACACGCAGAGTCCCAAATTTGAAATCGATAAGTTCAATGGCAAAAACAATTTTGAGATCTGGAAGGTGAAGATGCACAATCTCCTCGTGCAACAAGGTGTGGTGAATGCGCTTTTGGGAAAATCAAAGAAACCTGCAACCATTTCAGATGAAGAGTGGGATGAGATCGATGCAAGAGCATTGAGTTCCATACGTCTTTGTTGGTCGATGATGTTATGTTCAACATTGTCTCGAAGAAGACAGCAGTTGGTTTGTGGATAAAGATGGAAAGCTTGTATATGACGAAATCTTTGACGAACAAGATCTTCCTAAAAAGACAATTGTACAGTTTGTGCATGAAGGAAGGTACGGAAATAGTTGATCATTTAAATATTTTTAATACTCTTTTAGTCCAGCTGACTAGCATGGGAGTAAAATTCGAATTTGAAGATAAGACAATTACATTATTGTGTTCTTTTCCCGAGTCATGGGATCACTTTGTTACCTCTATTAGTTTCAGTTCAACAGAAAGTATTGAGTTTGATGTTATTGTTTGAGCTTTACTGTCTAAGGAAACAAGGAAGAAATCCAATTTTGAAACCTCTACATCTGAGGCGATGGTGGTCAGAGGAAGACCTAAGGAAAGAGGACATATTCAAAGGGATTTCTCTTGGTCAAAGTCGAAGGGAAAGAAGAGCAAACTTAAGTGTTGGTTTTGTGGCAAATTTGGACACCTAAAGAAGGATTGTTGGAAGAAACAACAAGCCTCCAAAGAAGACCCTCCAAAAGAGACGAAGGAAGCAAATGCAACCGAAATAGGTTCAGCAACAGGTTCGGGTATGACTGATGAAGTTTTATCAATTAGTGTTGTTTCAGGATATGATCAACAATGATTATTAGATTCTGGTGCTTCAAATCAGATGTGTCTTCATAGACATTGGTTCATTACTTACTAGTTTATAGATGATGGAATTGTTTACATGGGAAATGATATATCATGTAAAGTTGTGGGAATTGGTAACATTCGAATTAAGATGTTTGATGGAACTGTTAAAATACTAACTAATGTGAGACATGTACCTGAGCTTAGGAAGAACCTAATTTCTTTGAAAGTCTTAGATACTTGAGGATATAAAAGTATTGTTCAAGGTGGAGTTAGGAAGGTCTACAAAGGAATCATACTGGTCATGAAGGCGAAGAAGGTTGGAAACTTGTTTCTGTTAAAAGGAAGAACCGAGTCAGATCAAGCGACAGTTGTATCCGAGAATGACAGTGATTATGTTCGACTATGGCATCAACAATTGGGCCATATGAGCGAAAGAGGATTGAAGGTATTATCTAATCACAAGTTACTTCCTAGACTAAAGTCTTTAAAGTTAGATTTTTGCAAGCACTGTATTTATGGAAAACAGAATATACAGAGATTTAAAACTAGAAGACACACCAGCGAGGGAATCCTTGACTATATCCACTATGATGTTTGGGGACCATCCCCTACTATTTCGTATGGAGGATCGTCATATTTTGTAACTTTTATAGATGATTTCTCTAGGAAGGTTTGGATCTATACGTTGAAAAAAAAGGTTGACGGATTTATTGTTTTCAAACAGTTTAGAGCTTTGGTAGAAAAAAGCACTAGTAGGTCCATTAAATGTTTAAGAACCGATAATGTTGGTGAATTTACGTCAATGGAATTTGAGAACTATTGCAAGGAGTTTGGGATTGATAGGCATAAAACCACTGCCTATACTCATCAGCAAAACAAAGTTGTTGAACGCATGAACATGACTTTTCTAGAGAGAGCAAGGAGTATGCTAAGTAACGCCAACTTGCAACAGGAACTATGGGCAGAAGCAGTATCTACAGCTTGTTATTTGGTGAATCGATCGCCATCAACAACAATAGAATGCAAGATTCTAGAAGAGGTATGGACAGGTCACCCTTGTAATTATTCTAATCTTAAAGTTTTTGGTTTTGAAGCCTATGCTCTAATTCTGAAACATCGGCATTCTAAATTAGATCCAAAATAACTAAAAAAAGGCTTGTGTTTGTTGGATATGGTGATGGTATTAAGAGGTATAGGTTGTGGGATCCTACTGCCCACAAGATCACCATTAACAGAGATGTAGTATTTGATGAATCATCTCTCATCAAATCAGATGTAGATGATCAAATGAAACAGGTAGAAGTACCAAAATATCAACAGATTCAATTTGAAACTCGTTCGACTATAGATGAAAGTGAACATGAACAAATTTCTGAAGATGTTCATGAAGAGTTTCCTGCAGAGGAAGACATGGTTGATGATAACTATCAACAGAATGTGGATGAGCCGCAAACTTCCCTAAGGAGATCTACACGGGTCAGAAATCCTCCAAGAAGGTGTGATGATTTTGTTTCATCAGTTTCCTTGAATACTAATGATGATGAACCTTCATGCTATCAGGAAGCTGTGAAGGGTTCTAACAGTGATAAATGGAAAGAAGCAACGAAGGATGAAATGAAGGCATTAGAGAGGAACACCGCATGGGACCTGGTAGAACTTCCAAGAGACAGGAAAATTGTAGGTTGCAAGTGGGTCTACAAGCTGAAGAAGGGTGTTGATGATAAGGTGGAAAGGTACAAAGCAAGGTTGGTTGCAAAAGGATATTCTCGGAAAGAAGGTATTGACTTTCATGAGATATTTTCACCAGTTGTTAAGGTTGTTTCAATTGAAAGTGTCAAAGTGTGTTAGCATTGGTTGCATTACTTGATTTGGAGTTGGAGCAGCTAGATGTTAAGACTGTTTTTTTACATGGAGATTTAGATGAGGAGATTTACATGGAACAACCTGAAGGATTCGTTCAGAATCGCAACAAGAAATTTGTTTGCAGGCTCAAGAAATCATTGTATGGTCTAAGGCAGTCGCCCAGACAATGGTACAAGAAATTTGACTCTTTCATGGTGAGCCAGAATTATACAAGGAGTGAATATGATCATTGTGTCTACTTTAAGAAATTGAATAATGGCATATTCATTATCTTAATATTGTATGTTGACGATATGTTTTTAGCAAGCAAAAGAATAACTGAGATCAACAGGTTAAAGGCTCAGATGGCTAGGTCGTTCGATATGAAAGATCTAGGAGCAGCGATGATCCAGATTTATGTAGGAACACAATGAAATACAGAGATACACATAAACACAGAGATGCAGCTGAAATAAGACTTCATTTCATTAATAACAAATGATTGAAATATGCTTACAGACAAAATGGAAATAAACTAGCTAGGGCGCTGGTAGCTTATCTCTGAGAAGAGATGTGGTCGCTACTCGCATCCGTGAGAAGATGATTACAATGAGGCTCTGAAGGCCCTTTTTACCATAAACGGGAATGCCAAAAGTCCTAGACATCCAAAAAACTAACCCTGGGAGATGAAGAGCCAAAAGTCATGTGGGCCCCGTTTGGGTAAGTTGGTACATCAACTTCCCGGGGTCGTAACTTTTGCAT